>JAUTDX010006452.1:0-18410 GCA_030844895.1 Ambrosia x helenae
ATTTCCGCCTTGGAGATAGTTCGTCGGCCTTGTTGAATAAAGTTTGCTTTAAAAAAAGTTACTTTTATAGATTAAAGTGTCTTTTCATATTTATAAAATACTTGTTTACATAAATACAGAAAATAAATCAATAAACTCCCTGTCATTTATAAGTTAGGGTCATAAGATTCATCACTTTTATCATCATTTGGTTTCATTTTTTGAAATAATTACTTGAAGACAACAAGTTCTACCAAGAAGTTTCTTCCTCTTCGAACCACTAGGTCCAGCTAGACCATCCATGTTCACAACTAGTTATTATAAGGTTTAATATTCATGTTTATGTATTTAAGTTTACAAACATCATGTTCTTAAGAGTAACCTATAGAAATGATTTTTGTGATGAAGTCAAATTACGGTCTTGTCACAGGTTTTTGAAAATTAAATGGTTAACTATTTACTCAAACTGTTTTGATCAAAGAGTAATCCATACCATTATTGTTACGATCGAAGAATGCAATATGTTTTTATTGTTCATGATTGATGCATTTATTTACGAACCACGGGTTGAAGTAATTAATGTTGCACATATTTGAAAGGGGTAACTTTGTTAAATAGTAACTAAGTTTCAGAATTGTTCTAATTAAGTCACTGGTAAAAAAAATTGTTCTAATTAGGTCACTTAAGTTTACTTTTATGTTCCAATCCTATATTTTTTACCTAAATAGAAGGTTATCCATCCTATATGACTTTTATTTATGTTTTTCATTTTATAAATTGTTAACATGACTTGTAAATGGCAACACGAATCTTTTAAAAATTGCAAATTCGATTTAAAAAATTGTTAACAAGTCAAAAAGACAAAACAACGAACCTTTTTAAAATTGGTGAAAAAAAAAGTTTTGCATTTAGATCATGGATTTTTTTATTCTGTTTTTAACAAAAGCTTTTAATTTTGAATTCCTTATAGTTAATTCCCTTCTAATTTCTCCAAACCTATTATTTATTTAGGGAAACAAAATGAACAGATTCAGGTAGAAGATGTTTTTTTTTTCTTTTTATGGAACATGAATCGACTAGAACTTTTAGATTGATTTGTGTGATATATTCTTTTATATTAACTAATTTAATTTATTTAATTAATTATGTTATCATTTTAAAAAAACTAAATAAAAGTCATATAAGATAGTTTACCTGCTATTCAGGTAAATTATATAAGATTAGAACATAAAACAAACTTTAATGACTTAATTAGAACAACAAATTTTATGAGTGACCTAATTAGAACATCATTAAAACTTGATTACCATTCTATAAAAATAATCTCTATTTGAAAACACAAAAACAATTACAGACATCCTTAGAAGAGCGGGGATCTCCGCAAGAAAAGAGGCGTCAAGTTAATTTTCTCACAGACACCGCTGAGGGGAGGTCCACCTTGCGACCAGCAATGTCCTAGTGTTTGGTTGGGAAGGTGGGAAAATGCGTGCGTTGATCTTACCGAGGTATCCCCCCTAGTTGGGCTTCGGGATAGTGGATTTGTGGCCGGGCAAGCGGTCATGAGAGCTGAATCCAAGAAAGTGGAAAAGCACGCTAAAGCATGTGAGGATAATCAACATGTTTTCGTTCCCCTGACCTTTGACACGTTTGGTTCCTTGGCACCGGAAGCGGTGCGGTTTTGGCTCGGGTTTAGCGGGTAGCGCACAACAACTTTTCCACCCTCAAGGGCGGAGGTTTGTTTTTAGCAGATTAGGATTTTCTATCCAGAAATGGGTGGCGGCGCAGCTTGTTGCCCGCCTACCTACTGTCCTTTATGTAATTTATCCTTTATTTTTAATGAAAAATCTAATTTGTATTACCTACCTTCCACTTTGTGGTAGAGTGGTGGAAGAACCGGGTGTCTCTTCGTGAGCCCCGAGTTCGATCCCCATTCCCCTCAATTTGGAGGGTGTGCCAATGAAGAGGAAAACTTTTGAGCCATTAGATGCGGAGGTTCGAATCTGAGGCGACCCGGTTTCATCCGGCTGTTACTCTAGCGGGCTTGCCCGTGTAGAGGCAGTACGGTTCCGGGCGGACGCCGAAGCCCCCACCGCACCAGCGTCCTCTGATGCAAGATAGTCTGGGCGAAGTGGAAGGGTTAGGGCCCCCAATGGTGGGGTGTGATGATCTCCGCCACGTCCAGTTTCGAGAAAGTCACTGTCCAAAAAAAAAGTTTTATAATCATTTATAATGCCTTCAAAGTCCATCACTCTAAAGCCATGGATTCTTTTTTGCTTGATTAATATGACTAGAATGTGAAGTGGATGATTAGAGATTATGTACATGAATCGCAGTGGACAGGTTCCAACATTCTTGTGAACTAACCCCATTTGGACTAGAGAGAGAGAGCGCGCGCGAAAGAGAGAGAGCGCGCGTGATAGAGAAACATAGGGAGAGGGATAGAGAGATAGAGGAAGGGAGAGTAAGGGAGAGAGAGAGCGAGAGAGGGTAGACAAAAGAGGGGTTGGCAAGGGTTGTCGCAGTGTTCATGTAGCTCCACGAAGGAGGGTTGGTGGGTGGGGAGGTACTTTGATTTTAGTTAAGATATTCATTTTTGTAAACACAATTTTTAGTAAACATTAACAAAAATGACCAAAAGTGTTGCGGTTGAACAAATAATTGTTACCTATAGTGTAACATTTGATCTCAACACATAACCATATCGTTTAAAACTCCATTCTGATACCAAAATGTTTATTTTGATTTAAACGAACATGTTCTTACGCAAATATTTTAAAGCTTATTATAAGACTAATTTACAGTGGTATTTCAACTACTAATGAATTAAGTAGAATAATGTACGATGGATAAAAATAACATGAATAACATATACATGGGGTAGATGGCTTGAAACGACACTAATTATGTCAGTAATCTATATCTATCTATACATATAATAAACCAAAGCTATTTTAATGACATGACACTCAAAGAGGCATTCTCCTCCTTGAGTGTGCCATGTGTCATCCCATGTGACATTGAGATATTTTAGGAAAAAAATAATTTAAAAACAAAATTAATTTTTTCTCTCTTATGTTTCCTCTCATAATTTTTAAACGTTAATATCTTTTATATATACGAGATTTTTTAAAGAAAAAAATTTCACCAAATTAACGAGCGTTTTATTATCTTTCTAACGAGTACCATAGTGATATATAAAACGGAGAAAAAAAAACAACTATTTTTTGTTGGGTTTTTGTTCAAAACAGGAAAAAAAACACAATGTATTCAGGTAAATCATTAATCATGTTATAGGCAAGTCACTAATTATGTTAAAATTAGTAAATATGAATTCTATTTTCAACATGCGTTAGCATTGGAGTTATACATTGTTTTAGGTTAGATATTAATATAGAGTTATACATTGTTTAAGGTTAGGCGTTAACATTGGAGATATATTTTTAAATTGTTTTTAGATTAGCTGCTACCCGAAACTTCATGCATGTAACTGTAAAGCGCATCATTCTATTTAATATGTAAAAATTAATATGTCATATTAGATTTTTCAACCCCGGGACGTTCCCGGGGTATAATCTAGTATCTATATATTATAATATTCCAAAGGGATATATCCTAACATGGCACTCAATGAGGCCATTCTCCCCCTTCCTTGAGATGCCATGTAGGATCCATGTGGCATCATGTGTTGAGAGATAATTAGGTAATAAAAAACAAAAAAGATTGAGTCATTTTAGAAAAAAATAATTATTATAATATTCCAAAAGGATATATCCTACATGGCACTCAATGAGGCCATTCTCCCCCTTGAGATGCCATGTAGGATCCATGTGGCATCATGTGTTGAGAGATAATTAGGTAATAAAAAAACAAAAAGATTGAGTCATTTTAGAAAAAAATAAATTAAAAACAAATTTAAATTTTTCTCTCTCATGTTTCCTCCTATAAATTTTAAACGTTAATATCTTTTATATACGAGATTTTTTAAAGAAAAAAATTACACCATATTATAATATTCCAAAGGGATATATCCTACATGGCACTCAATGAGGCCATTCTCCCCCTTGAGATGCCATGTAGGATCCATGTGGCATCATGTGTTGAGAGATAATTAGGTAATAAAAAAAACAAAAAAGATTGAGTCATTTTAGAAAAAAATAATATCTATACATATAATAAACCAAAGCCATTTTAATGACATGGCACTCAAAGAGTTATTCTCCTCCTTGAGTGTGTCATGTGTCATCCAATGTACATTGAGATATTTTAGGAAAAAAATAATTTAAAATAAAATTAGATTTTTCTCTCTTATTTTTTTCCTCCCATAATTTTTAAACGTTAATATCTTTTATATACGAGATTTTTTAAAGAAAAAATTACACCAAATTAACGAGCGTTTTATTATCTTTCCAACGAGTATCATAGTGCTATATAAAAAACGGAGAAAAAAAAAACGATATTTTTGTAGAGTTTTGTTGAAACAAGAAAAAAAAACACAAAGTGTTTAGGTAAATCATTAATCATGTAAAGGCAAGTCACTAATTATGTTCAATTCAGTAAATATAAATTCTATTTTCAACATGCGTTAGCATTAGAGTTATACATTGTTTTAAATTAGATATTAATATTTAAGCTATACATTGTTTAAGGTTAGGCGTTAACATTGAAGATATATTTTTAATTGTTTTAGGTTAGCTGCTACCCGAGCTTTCATGCATGTAACTGTAAAGCGCATCATTCTATTTCATATGTAAAATTAATATGTCATATTAGATTTTTCAACACCCCGGGACGTTCCCGGGGTATAATCTAGTATTATAATATTCCAAAGGGATATATCCTACATGGCACTCAATGAGGCCATTCTCCCCCTTGAGATGCCATGTAGGATCCATGTGGCATCATGTGTTGAGAGATAATTAGGTAATAAAAAAACAAAAAAGATTGAGTCATTTTAGAAAAAAATAAATTAAAAACAAATTTAAATTTTTCTCTCTCATGTTTCCTCCTATAAATTTTAAACGTTAATATCTTTTATATACGAGATTTTTTAAAGAAAAAAATTACACCAAATTAACGAGCGTTTTAATATCTTTCCAACGAGTACCATAGTGCTATATAAAAACGGAGAAAAAAAAACGACTATATTTGTGGGGTTTCATTCATACATGAAAGAAACACAAAGTGTTCAGATTATTCATTAATCATGTATTAACAAGTCATTAATTGTGTTGAGTAAAGATCAAATACATATAGTTTTTTTGTAAGAACTGTGAGAATCAAAGGGGTAAAAATTTTTTTTATTTTTTTTAGAATTTTTTTTTCCCATGTTCTTAAACATTCTTTCTAGATGAATAATACAAAAAAAAAAAATTAAAAAAATTTTTTTTTTAGTGTAATAACGTCATTAAGGTAAATACATTAGTTTACACTAGAGTAATTATGTAATTACTCTACACGTAATTACTCTACACCAATTTTTTTTTTTTTTTTTTTTTTAGTTTTCAATACTATAATACATGTTTAACAATATGGGGAAAAAAAATTAAAAAAAAAAAATTAAAAAAAAATACCCTCCTTTGATTCTCACAGTTCTTACCAAAAAAGCTATTTGTACCAGATCTTTCCTCTAATTGTGTTATCATATTAGATATTTTATTATGTCATATTAGATATTTCAAGCCCGGGACGCTCCCGGGATAAAAACTAGTTATGAATAAACACAACTTTTAACAATTAAACACATTACTAGATCAAAGATGAATTTGCTTAGCTTGTTTCTAAAGCTCTTCACTTTTATTTTAGTTTTGCATTATAGAAAATCTCAATCTTTTCCCTTGACGATTAGGAAACCATAATCATTAGCCAAAACCTATGAGATTGACACCTCTTTAAGCAATACAACTCTTTGATTGTAGACTTATGTTTGAGTTTTCAATCTCGGTCCATAATACAACATTGTTTTTCAAGTACGATAACATTTAGGATATTGGATTTTAATAATCCAAACTTTCACCCATTGGCCGACAATAATCTGAACTTCAAAAATTCCCAACAACGATTCCAACTTTCAACGTATTGACCTACAATGAACCATTTTTAACGGAGAACTAACTCAGTTAGTGGATGCTGATCTGGCATGTTCATACTGACGTGGATGATGACGTGGCATGCCAACACAAGCATGTACGATGACGTGGACACTGACATGCCACGTCAGCGTCAGCGTCCACGTCATCATCCACTAACTGAGTTAGTTTTCAGTTAACAAAGGTTCATTGTTGGCCAATATAAAAATGAAGTTTATTGAGTATATTTTTAGAAACTACAAAAATAAAAAAAATCGTTTTTTTTTTAAATCGGCAGTAGGTAACTGGTTTTAAGACTATCCTCATTCACAACCAACCCAATCAAACCTTTTAATAAAAAACTAATTTCTCTCTCTTCAATCTACACACCCAACCTTTACACACATTCACAACTCAATCCAACTCAACCTAAAAATATTTTTTAAAAGAACTCAATTTTTAATAAAATTTATATCGGGATGTTCACAAAAAAAAGTTAAGAAATAAAGTGTATTTAGTTTTTTTTAAACTTAAATATTATAAAATATTTAAGTAATGAGTTAGTGGGGGTTAAACCCGGTTGCAAACAAGGTTGCTGGAACAAATGGATTGGGGTTTGTTTGCAAACATATGATTTTTTTAATATTATTTCCACAAACAATCAAGAGATTGTTCACCATTGTGGATGGTCTAAATACCCGTCAGCGTCAGCGTCCACTAACTGAGTTAGTTTTCAGTTAACAAAGGTTCATTGTTGGCCAATATAAAAATGAAGTTTATTGAGTATATTTTTAGAACTACAAAAATAAAAAAAATCGTTTTTTTTTAAATCGGCAGTAGGTTAACTGGTTTTAAGACTATCCTCATTCACAACCAACCCAATCAAACCTTTAATAAAAAACTAATTTCTCTCTCTTCAATCTACACAACCCAACCTTTACACACATTCACAACTCAATCCAACTCAACCTAAAAATATTTTTTTAAAAGAACTCAATTTTAATAAAATTTATATCGGGATGTTCACAAAAAAAGTTAAGAAATAAAGTGTATTTAGTTTTTTTTTTTAACTTAAATATTATAAAATATTAAGTAATGAAGTTAGTGGGGGTTAAACCCGGTTGCAAACAAGGTTGCTGGAACAAATGGATTGGGGTTTGTTTGCAAACATATGATTTTTTTTTAAAATTATTTCCACAAACAATCAAGAGATTGTTCACCATTGTGGATGGTCTAAATACCCGTTATTAACCGACCGGTTTCTTTCCGGCTCTACTTAGTATTGAGGATATCTTTTCTATCTTTGTTTGGCCCATTAACCGATTTCTTGTTTTTCAAAAACCCAAATTAAAGAGTTGGGCTTTTGTGCTGTTAACAAAACTTGTGTATAAAGCCCATAGATAAGTATCTATATTAATTCTTTCTGTCCGTGAGACCCTGACTCCCTCTAGTTGGGTTAGACGTGGGGTTTTTTTATTATCTATACTATATATATATACTATACACAATAACTTAGAATGGAAGAAAACATAACCAATGTGGTTAGAGAAACATGTATGATGAAGGTGAATGGTTGTTATATACCTCTGGATTCAAATAAACCATGATAATACGAAACTATCACAAACGTTGGCATCTGCAAGCTTTGTACATCTCCACGTTGTTGATAGAAGAAAGTGGCACCATTATGTCTTAATTGACATAAAAATAAGGAACCAAAAAAAAGGGAAAATATTAAAAAGCTGCTTAGCATACACCTAGTTGATCAACTAAACCTTTATACCTTCAACGATAATGAGGTTATCAATTACTATTTCATCAGTTATCCATTAAAGTTAGACCAGGTGTAGTCAACTTAAATTATTCTGTTAAAAAGTGACCATAAAAATCGTATCTTGGTGAATATAGCAATTGTGTGTGTGGTCTATAGGGTGAACACATAAATCAAAAGTTTGGTTATTGCATATTACATTCAACTATAAAGAGTCACAATATGCTAAGTAATGGTAGCAAAAAGACTGGCCAGTTTTCCAATGTAACAAAGAGTTCCCGCAGGACTCATGTATTGTAAATGGTGGATGTGGAAGATAAGTCTGATTGAAGCATCGTTGGTCTAACGTCACTGATTTTGCTTACGAAATTTTTATCAAGCAATATATTTGCAGGTTTTAGGTCACGATTGATTCCGGTTTCGCGTCATGAATGAAGTTTAAACCTAATGCTACTTCCCACATGATATGGAGTCGGTCAAACCACGGGATCGGTGTGTGTCGTTTTTGTGAAATAATCGCTCATCCAATCTCCCCGTTTGCCATGTACTCAAAACCAAACAGCCATGATCCACACACGAGCCAATAAAATCAGCAGATGGGGATGCCGGATTCTGCTCAATACTTCAAGCTGCAAATAAAATTCAATTATTTAGAAATGATAAGGAGCTGATTCAGGAGCTACCAGCCTCTCGAACCCGAATTCCATTGATTAGCCCTTCGTGATGAAAGACTTTCCCTATCTTTTAACATTATGAATTATTTTCTTTTTAGTGTAAAACGCGTAAGTAACAAATTGACTTGATTTAGTAGTCTATTTATGTCTTTAATTTTCAGTATTTATCTGGCGGTTTTTTGTTACAAAAAATTGATAAAACATGACAAAGTTAGAATTGCGTATAAAAGGGTCCGTCATGTAATATTTTCGTCATTCTAATATAACAAGTTTATTGAGAATTATATCTATGCTATTTTCGTGCTTCAGTCGTGTGTCAACAAATCCAAAAAATCAAATTCTGAATAATTTTGGATTCATACCTCTTGTTGAAATTGTTTGGTTCTATGAGCATCTTGAGAATGAAGAACTTTAACAGCAGCAACCGTATGATGAAAGCTCGATTTATATACAGTTCCATTCCCATAAACAGCTCCTCCATGTGGCCGCTCGCCGAACACCAGACGGCTGTGGATTCGCCTTCATCATCCTTATGTCCATCATCACCAAATAAAACAATTCCCTGGTAACAATAAACCTGATAAATAACATTAGCAACAAAGTGCTTTGCACAAGCAGCAACCTTGTTCCTAACATGTGTGGAATGCGAAGCAATATGATAAATAATAGGTTTTAAGCATGCCAAACGAAAGGGGCGTTTGGTTAATGGAATTTTCCTCGTAAGGGAATTCGTTCCGGTCCCAGTTCCAATTCCACTGGATTCCAGCAAACCAAACGCCCTACTAAAGGTCCTAACTAAAACTGTATGAATAAATAAAATGAGATGGTACATACTTTCCAGCAACATATGGACACCCGGCCGTTGATCCCTCTAGAATTTCACCTTGCAATCCTATATAAATGTCAGTCATACTTTCAACAAGTTTGGTATCCTCGCCGTAGCTCTCATAACACCATCCCCATCTCGGATCTCTACACACCTATAAAATAAAGTCGCAACATTCGAGACTTTAGAAAACATATATTAACAAAAGCTTGTCATTTTTAATGAAAAAACAGACATTTATAGGCATACATTCAAATATTTTATTATACTTATAGCAATACACGGACCAAATGCATACTGAATTCCTGTAGCTCTAACTTCAGCAGCAGTGGCAGAACCTATTCTCTTCACAAGATCAGTGTCCCTGGTGTGCAATAAAAAATAAAACAATTTTATAACATAAGTTATGTTGCATTTAACGCCCCGCTTGCAGCATGCACATATAATGTATATACGTGTGGGCCCTCGGTTGCAAAAATGAAATTGCATTAATTTTAACGATGTTTGGTGACAGTTCAAACTTGACAATTGCAGACCCCGTCCCAGTATCATCACAAATGTTTGCGAGAACGTGAAGTGTGTTGTAGTCATCATATCGGCCGCCCAGTTGTGATTGAACCATATATGTCAGTTATTGATGCTCTGGACTCTGGTTGCAGCCTCGTTACCAGGTACTGAAGGCCATGGTGTGTCCGATGTCCTTTTTGGAGACTATGGATTTACTGGTAAACTTTCAAGAACTTGGTTTAGAACTGTAGACCAACTGCCAAGGAACACATTACTTGAGATTAGTATCCTGAGCATGGGTCCGCTGATGGTATGGGGACATATCAAACTTCTCCTTCATAGTTTGTACGTATGAACCTATTTGACTTTTATTTTGACTTCTAAATAATACTAATTTCTTGATTATATAATTTCCAACAAGGTCAGGTCTCCATAAATCTGTTATAATTTTGGTGGATAAGGAAATGTATTTTATGTTTATTTTATGTGAATTGTATGTAAACAAGAATTTGTGTATCAGTTATTACTAATACCTTATTGAATCACCTAATGGTATATGCTATCTAGAGTCTATTGCTGCAGCATTTTGATTTATGTCCTAACATCACGTCTGCACATGAACTTCAATTGCCATTAAAAAAATTCAGTTTGTATACATGAGATTGCAATATTTTAACATATAACAGCTGTTACATGAGTATTAACAGAAGAGCGCGTGAGCACGTCCAAAGAGCTGAATACGTGAGATTGATTATACTTTGATCTGTTTGACCGTATCGTTTTCACTCACTATATTTTGACCTGTTTCATTTTAAATTCATATACGTTGACTTGTTTCGTTTTAAATCACTATATTTTGACCTTTTTCATCTTGTTTTAGAATAAGTCATATCGACCCGTTTCAATTATTCACTATATTTTGACCCTTTTTCATTTTAGATTCTTACATTTTGACCCATTTCTAGTAGCAAAATATAGTAGCCTTTTAACTTTTCACCCATTCAATTGATGAATCCACATCCCATAAATTTTATATATATATAGAAGCGTCCATGTGTTTGTGGTAACTACAGTGACAAACTAAACATAAATAAACATCCATACCAGACTTTTAGTTGCAAATTTCATCCTTGGAGGCTCAAAAGAGTATGCATCTGCAATCCAAAAAAAAAAAAAAAAATCAAATTAATACACCTTATGCCCAAATCAAACAGTTAAATTTCACTAAACCCAAGTCAATTAAGCTATACCCATCAATTAAACACATAAAAGCATTCAACTTTAGTAATCTAACACTAAGCATAAAAATTGTACAAATAATCATATATTACATATATAATCAATACCGGGCAAATCGATATCAAACTTGAAGGTACCCCCTTCATATGGAGTGCCAACTGGGCCAGGAATTGTGCCGGTTAAATTAATACGAATGTCGAACTTAGGGTTTACATTGATACCAGACGCATTAATGTCTTTGTTACATTCTTGAAGCTCTTTTTGCACCCTACCGAAATTCACCATCTTTTCAACAACTGTGATCAAACAGAGGGAAATATTATTGTGATCTTTGACGAATAAAATCACATATGGGGTTGGTTGCTTTGTTTAGGGTTTACGAATGAATACACTTTTTCTGTGGGCTGATTCAGGGAAAGAATGAATTCACCACAGAAAAGCAACATAGCCCTAGCACATGAAATAATACTTACAGTGGAAGGATTATGGTGCAGAAACAAGATTGTGAAGCTACAGAGTGATGATGGACTAATAATCTTCTGAATTTCTTGACTAAACGCACTTCTCAGACTCCTAATTCTTCCCCTTGCTTACATCGACACACACAAAACCATCTGGTACTTTATTTGGTGGCTATTGAAGCTATGCGTAGGTGAGAAATGAATTGACATTAAATTGTGGAATTAAATGGCGGGTAACTGCTCATCAATTATGTGACGGTTTCAGGGATGATTGGAATCCCAATTTATTTGTGTAGGCAGGGTCCAGGGATGGCAGGGTAAAAAGGGATAGGGCAGGGCAAGAGTGGAATGAAATTTTAGGATTTAACTAATATCAAAACATAAAATTACATTAATGACCTTGTAAGTGTCTTAATGTACACCTAAGTGACTAATTTACCCCTATCAAACAAGCTTTATTAAATTGTACATGTAGCAACAAAACTTGTACCCATAACAAAATTACAATAAGGTATATCACTCCTCCTTTATAATGTACTAGCGGGTATGCCCGCGCGTTGCGGCGGGTATTCCAGATGACATCAAATTTAATTATGATGCCAATTATGAACCATAACCCATTATAGGTTTCGAACATTTTACTTTGTTCAACGAAAAATAGCAGCAGAAGTTTTAATTCTCCGAGTTCTTAATATTAACACTGCTTTGAGATCACTGCTTAAAGGTCTAGGTCAGGTATGTTAGTGTGTTTGGATTTAATAAAGTGTGTGTAGATTAAAGGTATGATCTTGTGGTTTCTTGATATGGTTTTTGTTTAGTAATGGATTATGATAACTTATGGAGCTAGGGTATATGCAAATTTATTGTAGATCTTGTGATTGTAGATTGGGACTCAATCGAGTTACTGTGTATCATCCTAACCTGTGACATTGATCATATTCGAATACATTTTTTAAAAACACTTTCTTTTGATAGCTAAATCCAATTCATTTAATGAAAATGAGTTAAATGATATATACCATGTTCTTAGATTGCAGAATAGTTCAATAATGTATCTTTGTTTGGCTTCTTTTTGATCCTTGCTTAACGCCCTCCAAAAGTTCAACACTTTATTTGCATAAATCTTCCAAGTATAGTTGAAAAATCAGAAACTATTAACTAACGACGATTTAATTTGAATATTCAACTACAATCTATATCAAGACTCAGATAGTCAACTACCATTCGTATATACGCTTTTGAAATTATGTTCCAGCACCCGAGATCTTCTTTAAATTTCTGGAAAAAGTCAGCGATCTTGTTGCTGAACTCATCACCATGGTTAGGATCAATCTGGAACCCAGAAACACCATCAACAATAATCTCAGCTGGACCACCTTGATTAGTTACAAAAGTCGGGAAACCACAGTTCATAGCCTCAATAACCATGAGCCCAAACACTTCATGCAAAGTCGGTTGCACGAACGCACCCTTTGAGCCAGCAATAAAACGGTAAAGCTCACTGTTCCTGCTCTTATCAGTCTGTGCAGCTATCCATCTTATTTGACCCTTAAGCTGATATTTCTCCATGAACAAATGCATTTTTTTATTTCCACTATTTCTTCTCTATCTTTTGATTTCGTTGGATCAAAAAAACCAGCCACAACAACGAGATTAACCAAGCTCTTAAGCCTCTTATTCTGTCCAAACCATTCGGTTAGTCCTGTGATGTTCTTTACAGTGTCAAGCGGTGCCATTGAGAAAATGATCGGTTTGTTTTTGTCTTCGAAGTATCCACTGTTAATATTAACATTGATGTTTTACATAATCAAAGTATCAATACCGATAACATAAAATCAATAACATGCATCCATCTTACACGTGCTCTTCATTTTCTACTGTACTAAAGAGCAACTCCTTTATGGCAGGCTGAAATCTGGTGAAACGTTTCTCTATTTGAGTATTCGGAAGGCAAACAGTTTGATCAGCTCCAGGAGAAGCAATATTGAACTTAGGATAGAACACATTACTGCCTACAAATATATAAATCGATTTAAATCAAAACCACGCCTACCTAAAATTTGGTGTCTGAACTTATACTAAATTACACTTAACTTTTAATATGTCACGAACTTTCTTTCCTTTATCTATAGAATGTTCCAAAATGAGTGATTAAGGCGAACTTAAGGCATGGGGCCCGCATGTTACATTCTCATCGGTGATGGAAATCATTAACATGTTCATCGGGTAGAAAGTTGTTTTCAACAACTTTTTTATCAAGTGTGGGATTTTATGTACATAATGTATTTATGTATACCGAGTAAAAGTAACATTAAAACTAATCTGACAAAATTAAAACAAATTGTAACTAATTTGCAGTGCCATTAACGATCATTGATTGAAACTGTAATGTAAGTTGAACAAAAGTGGAACTTGTTTATTTCTTTTTAAGTCTTTATATCTAGAAATATAAGATGAAGTTGTAATTGGTCAGTTGCTCAAATCTACTCTTAATGCCTAAGCATGGCACATGATGAAAGTATAATAAAATCAAGTTATTTGTTTAATGTTACCTGGTTGTTTAGCTTATTGCCTGACGTGAGGTCTTGGATTTTCACATGCGGGTAAGCTGTCTCAGTTTCTTGTGTAGCTGGTAGTTCTTTCAGCTTGTGAATTTAGTTGTAGGCATACCAAATTTGCACAACTCCTCATATGCAACCCATAACAGGGGATCTATTGATAAAGCTTGGTTAAATTGATGTGCAGCACTTTCAATCTATCCGTGTATCTGAAAGACATTATGGGCCCATTAGTTTAGAAATCATAATAAGTAACAAATCAAAATGCAGTACACATAAGTGATAAAACATGACAAGGGAAAATATCAGATAAAACATATACAAGATCAGGAAAAGCAAAATGGCCATCAGGCAGCCTGGGTTCCACCAATACTTTATCTAGTCCATATTTTTTTGAAGTTTATATATAACTACTGTATTGAAGATAGTTAAACTACATTCTATATATTACTAAAGCACAACGTCGGTGGCCGGCCTGTTTTTACAATCGTTGTTTGCCACGTTTCAATAAATCGTTGGATAACATCTTTGCATTATTCTTTTATTTTGTCAGTGGCCATCCTCTTTTAATATCACAGGTTGCTTTTGTTTTGTCAAAATCTTGATATGCAGATACCAATCACTTCCGATCGTCGGACCGCCTAGGCTTCCGTCTTAATAACGTCGACGAACCACTTCTGCTCTCCTTCGCTTGGCCGTTGATTGATCAGCTCACTCGTCGGTTTACCGCCAAACACGTTGTCGTAGCCGCTTAATCATCATACTAAGAAGTAACGTCGGTGCCGACCGTTGCTTCGTTGGTTTGCGCGTCTCATCTTATATTACACGTCGCCATTTCGATTCTTCCCTTCACCGATTTTTCTCCTTAGCTTGTGGGTTTTCTTTGTAGAAATGTTGGTATGCAGATATGAGAGGCGCCGGCCCGTCACTGCTAGGTCCGGCATAGACATCGAAGATCAAAGCCGATCACCACACGAATACACCCGTTCTATGTTTGCGATGTACCCGCGGCAACGCGCGCGGGTCTAATTGCTAGTTACTGAAGAATAATCAACTTTGTTTCAATACAACAACACACATTTATGATAATATAATAATATATAACACAGTGCAATTCTATAAGCCAATTTTTGGTTAGAATCACCAGCCTATAATAAAAATTTCGCATTAGTATATACTGATCATAACAAAAGATCAGAGTATCATCAGAGTATACAACATCATCACACTAAAAGTAGAACCTTCATCATTGCACACCATAGTTAAAAGTAACAAGATCAACTAATACTTTTAAATTAAATAACTGACTAACTAATGCAAAAAAATAGTGAGAAGAAACAACTATGTTATTAACTATTTCTTAAACTTACACAAAGGACACCTAAAATAGCCATACGTAGCATGCTTCTTTTATTGCCAATGTTTGGTATCCTCTTTAAAGAAAAGCATTATAATATTGAACCTTCTTTATTTTTATACTACATATAATACTGCAATTGACAAATTTTAAATTATAATGATAGAATGTAAGGACTTAATAATCACCTCAACACCATCACCTCGATGATAATCCATTATCAACGTTTCAGTTGTCCTTTTCCCTTCATCATAGCAGCTTCCAACACCTATGTAATATGATTACAAGCGTCACAAAAACAAAAATGTACAAAGCTAAGTAAAATCATATAAATTTCAAATAATACACATACCAATTTTTAGGCTTTCAGCCGATTTTCCACTCGACGATGTCGTTCATCACAGAGGAAAAAAAACAGGGTTGGATTGCCCTCTTTATCCATAACCAAATCTACCACTATCTCTTTACATCCCAACCATAAAAATGAGAAGCGAATTTATTGTAGATTCAATCTGAACGTTTCTCCTCCTGGCTTTGTCTCTCTCTCTCTCTCTCTCTCTCTCTCTCTTCGTTTGTCTGATCATTGAGTAGGGTAACGTAAACCATCAATGCTCCAACGTCTTAAAGTAATCAAAGAATCAGTTGTTTCAACTGTTGCAACTCAATCGTTGATTTCATTGAATGACAGTTCAAGAAATTGATTATTCCATTGAATTTCCATATGAGAATGAATGAGGTATTAAAGCCTATGCGGAGTGGTTAGGGTGAGATAATTGTGAATAAGGGTAACAAGGGAATTAGGAGGGTAGGAATGGGATGAAATTTTAGATTTTAACTAACATCAAAAGATAAAATTACAGTACTAACCTTGTAAGTGTCTTAATATACCCTATGTGACTAATTTACCCCTATCATTTAAGCTTTATTAAGTTGTATATGTAGCTACAAAACTTGTACTCATGACAAAATTACAATCTTAGCCATCACTCTTCCTTAATAAGATAATATAGATTATAGATTATAGATTATAGATTATAAAGCATGAGGGAAGGATACCGGTATAATTTAAGTAATTACAAATTTCATTGCCTAAAGTACAAACACTTGATGCATTTGTAAAAGGGTAAGTTAGTCTTTTACTCATTTATATTGAGGTTAATGGTTATTAACAATCGGCAAGTTAAAGAGTTATAAATAATTTCATGAACTTATACGTTTCTCCTGCATTCATCTCCCATTCATCAATCGCATTCAAAGCTTCAATTCATCAACCTTAATGCGTTATACGTTTCTCCTACATTCATCAATCATTATTAAATTCCTTAATTTCAATTCTACGTTTCATCTTCAACCATATTCACCTTGATCTACGTGCAACCATATTCACCTTGATCTATATATAGCGCATTCTCAGCACCCATATTGCTCCTCCTGCACCTCCCCAAATTTCATCCAAAGGTACTATACTGATTTTGTTATTATTAATATTGTTTAATTGTTTAATGTATCTGTTAATAGGATGTGTGTACGATAGTTTCTCTATTTTCATCTTAAATAAGTTAGGGTTTGAATTTTTTTTATAGGATGTGTGTGTCATTGCATTTTCATGGAGATTACCCAACATTGTTTGTCATATCTATTTGGACACTCAGGTTTGGGTAAGAATGACCACAAGATGTATGTGTCTTTCTTAATAAATTAAAAATTAATAAAAATTAACTAATTTGTAATTTATAAGTGTTGAAGAATGTAATTTTTTAATAAATTTTATATTTAGCTATGGTGGTATTGATGATGGTGTTTTCAGTGGTGATTGTTGTTCGGCCATGGCGGAGAATGATGACGATGACGTAGAGTTGCAGATAGATCCACCGGTTAGCGACGGTAATGGTGGTGCTTTGTTTCTCCGTAACAACACAGTCCGTCGGGTATTCGGTAAGGTAGACTACCTTAAATTAGGGGTGTGCATGGGTCGGTTTGGGTCGGTTTTTACCATTAACCATAACCATAACCGCTATTTCGGTTATGGGATTTTCGTAACCGTAACCATAACCAAACTTCGGTTATGGTTAATCGGTTATGATTCGGTTATGGTTCGGTTATGGTTATTTCGGTTATTAACCAAAAAAATCGACCAAAGCTAACTTTCGGCTAATTATAAAATTAAAAGCCTATGGGTCTTAAAAACTCAGAACCTACAATGTTAGATTTAGCTTGGGTTAATATTTATAAGTTAATCAAGACTACACTTTCTAGTTAAAGTACCAATGTGGGATTCCTTTTAATAAGATATTAACAAAAAAAACATATTTAACCCTTGGTTAAAACTTATAATTTTAATTCATCATAAAAAAAAGAATACTACATCAATATCATGTTGTTAATAACATACTTTTATTATAGTAAAAAAACCTCTATATAGTTAATATAGAACATAAATCTATTACATAAACTTAACAATACAAATTCGGTTCGGTTCGGTTTATTTCGGTTAACCCATGCTTCATAACCAAAACCATAACCGCTCGTCGGTTATAGAAATTTCATAACCATAACCATGGTTATGTTGGTTATCGGTTAAAATCGGTTCGTTATATCGTTATGGTTCGTTATGTCGGTTATGGTTAATTTTGCTCACCCCTACCTTAAATTATTCATCTATGGTTCTTGATTTTCAAGGGATGCTGAATTTGGTTAATTTTTGTTCTAAAGTCAGTTTTTTTCCCAAAAAAAACTCTTCTCTAAATGAATCGTCAAATAAAGATCAATGGAGTTCTTACTAAGTTGTTGTGCACACAAGTATTGGTTGCACTTGTATGGTAATTAGAGGTGACTCTAATCATCTGTTATGAACAGTTCAGGTATCGATTTCCAATAACGCTTTCTTTTCAAGATTGCAAGTATTTTGGTTATTTTTACTTAATTAATGTTCGTTCTGTTCGATTTTAAATTTATCATCTTTGTTATTCGATT
>JAUTDX010006453.1:0-31367 GCA_030844895.1 Ambrosia x helenae
TTGATATAAACATATTCTCTACCATTAATCCTAGTAAAAAAAATAAAGGCTATTCAGTTTGTATACAATGCAACAACACTTGTACCCTGAAACATATCCTAACTCTGCAACCTTCATGTGATCCAAGATTTTCCATTGAAAAAATCTAACCCCTCAAATTTTAAAGATAAAGATTCTAACCCATGAACCCATGAACTCCCAATATCTACATGCAATAGACAATTCAATGGTCAAACCAATAAAATAAAGATACAATCAGAAAATATGATATCATATAGTGTAAATTAAGCAACTTGGGTGTTTCTCAACATAATAATGTTGTGCAGCCATTAAACGCAGCAGCATCAGCTGCACACGCATCAGCAACAGCGCTGAAATGATGTTTAGACATGAGTCGTTGTTAAGGGACCTAGGAGCCTTATTAAAATCAAGATCCAAAAACAGCGCTGGAAAACAGTTGCAGTAGCAGGCGCTGCAAACAGCAGCAACATAATAATTCGTATATGTCATACCTAAGATCCTAAGGCCATTCCCATCTCCTGGTCATGTCCAAGTAAGTTGTCTTAGGATCCATGGTCTCCTGTGTCAATCCTATAGTTCACTTTATATCAAAAGAATGACTATTATTCAGGTATCTATACATCAAGTCCTCAGAATATATGTAACTTAGGACTAACATCTTTTGTAGTCAATCAATATATTAACGCTAATTGCCCTGTACTATTTAATTAATTACTTGGTTTCATTGGTTGGGTCGAGTCTAGTGCGAAAGCTCGTTATTATTCCACACATGTTCTCCGCGACAACGTTAACATATTGGTTAACTCCGTACGATTGCGCTGGTAAATAATCACCGATTAATTATTTATTACTGCAACAACATTCAAATTTTTCCCATCATAGTAACACTAACACACAATCAATCATTCAAAATCTCAAATCTAGGGTTAAAAATAAATAGGGTTTTCGTATCGTACCTCTTGTGCCTTTATGCAAAGATGAAATTGAAGAAATTATAGAGTGGCCACCATATCAACAACTGTAAATAATTCTACAGTCATATAAAATCTCTACGGAATTAACAAATACATACACAACTATTTTAAACTATCATGTTCATATATAGATTCTTTATGAAACAAAAGACAAATTACCTTACTCAATCCAATTACCCAATGTCCATCATCAGAATGAATATATAACATATGCGGTATCATCTTCTACAGAGGAATAAGAAAACAACTTCTGGTTAACAAAAAAAATGGTTCAAACACACATCAATAACAAACTCTAAATGCGTCAAAATCAGGAACACACAAATACCCATAAATGAAAAACAAACTAACCTGATAGATCCAATGGAGATAAAGAGTAGCCGATGAAATCAATAGAATGAAGGTTGGATGAAAATAATGAATCGTCTGATTTTAACAAATGAAAAAAAAATCATTTCGTGATCAAAAGAAAACAAAAGAAAACAAACATGAAATAAACCTAGCTTGAGCGACAATCGAATAATACATATGGATAACAAACGAAGATAAGAAGAAGCGATGAAGAGCGATATTGGAGTGAGGTTTCAAGAGAATCGACTGAATGAAGAATATAGATGTGAAAGAGTATACCTTGGAGATGCAGAGAATGAACGGGTATGGAAACTAAAAGGGAGATTGATAGAGATTACAGGAATGTAGGGTTTGAATGTATGGCTTGAATGAGAAGCTTCATATATGCTTGACAGATTTTGACCAAAATAATATCATAATGAGTTACCT
This sequence comes from Ambrosia x helenae, assembly GCA_030844895.1. Taxonomy (NCBI): domain Eukaryota; kingdom Viridiplantae; phylum Streptophyta; class Magnoliopsida; order Asterales; family Asteraceae; genus Ambrosia; species Ambrosia x helenae. The sequence goes on from JAUTDX010006453.1 coordinate 1,776, forward strand.
AATTTAATTTAATTAATGATTTTTGCTTTTAAAAAAAAAGAAAATTTATTAGAAAAAAATTACGCCGTTAGTCCCTGTGGTTTCCTTCTAGTTTCAATGTAAGGTATTAAGGTTTCATTGTTTCACTTTAAGGTATTAACCTTTTAATTTGTTTCAATGTAGGGTATTAGGGACTAACCTAGTTAAAACTTAACTAAGTTTTGAGGGGTATTATGGTTCAATCACCTATACCCGTTACCAAACCTCCCAAGTTCCAGCTGTTATCCTCGTTGCCAAACACCCCTTTATTTTATCCCTCCTTATGAACCAAACGCCCCCTTCTTGTCTGGACAACAAACGAGAACACACAAACACATGTGTGTGCTTCCTTAAGCTTCTGACCATCAGTCACCGCCCGGTCACCACCTCGGCGGGGCCGCCGCCGCCTCCCTCTTTCTGGTAAAGCTTCTCCTCCCCTACCTCCGCTCGATCTCCGACCCACCACCACACCCTCCAACCATCACCGAAACCTGCAACCAAAACACCACTCTTCACCTCCGCCTCCACCCTAACCAGCTCCCACCTCCGGACCACCAGCTCCTCCCACACCCTCCGACCCAGTTCCCTAACCACCCCATCCCTATTCCGCCCTTCCACACCTGCAACCAACCACCACCAAACAACCACCGACCCCCGTGCAACCCTCACCTCACCCTCTTTTCACGAACACAACACCCTCCCTCCCACACCCGACACCACTAGTCACCTACGCCGCCCCCTATCAACCTCTGACCACCCCTAAAAAAAAACTAGTGAATGGAGCGACGGCGGAAACATAAGATCTATAATTCGCATCTTCAGGTAACTATTGTTTAAATAAATACATAAAGATCTATAATGACTGTTAAAGTTTCGAACTTTTTTTATCTTATGTAGAAACAGACATTGGGTCATCTTGATTACCCTTAGTTAATTTTTGTTTAAAGAATCTTTATATAAACTAGTTAATAAGTTTTTTATATAAAAAAAACAAAGGCTTTTTGTAATGTTGGTTTAAAAATATTGAAGTCTCAAAATTTAAAACAACTGATCACACAGATCAGATGGTTCCTCGGGTTTGTTTGTGACACAAAGGTCCCGAGTTCGAGTCCTCTCAGAGCTTGTTTCAACCCAATGTTTTTAAAAACTGAATATATAGGTGATTGGACCATAATACCCCTCAAACTTAGTTAAGTTTTAACTAGGTTAGTCCCTAATACCCTACATTGAAACAAATTAAAAGGTTAATACCTTAAAGGGAAACAATAAAACCTTAATGCCTTACATTGAAACTAGAAGGAAACCACGGGGACTAACGGCGTAATTTTTTCAATTTATTAATTCTCACAAAGTGCCATGTGGCACAATATGGGAAGGAGAGATAATTGAAGGTGAATTGTGGGAATGCCATGTGTCATAATTGACTTTGTTTTATTAGATGTATAGATGATTAAAATTAAAGATTGATATTGCATCTAACAAGATTGCAAAATAGGCATATAGAGTACTATATTATAAAGCATGAGGATGAGGGAAGAGTTCCAACCAAATTTAAGTAATTACTACTAGGGATGAGCTCGGGACGGTATCGGTACCGAACCGATACCGATCCCGACAATACCGATACCGAAAATTCCAAAAAACCAATACCGATACCGATTATAACGGTACGGTACGGTCGGTACGGTACTTTGGTGTGTATCGGTATTTTACCTTAAAATACCGAACCGATACCGATCCCGTACCGATACCGATAATACCGAAACCGAAAACCTCTAAATGTGGGTACCGATACCGATACCGAACACCCTCGGTTCGGTATCGGTTCGGTACGGGATCGGTATTTTTTCGGTTCGGGATCGGTATTCGGGACCGGATGCTCATCCCTAATTACTACATTTTATGCTTATGATATAACACCTTAATGAAGTTAGTAAGTGAACAAAATAGTCTTTCTATATGAGTATTAATTGATAAGTACAATTAAATTGATAAATTGACATTAAATATTTTTTTATCACTCCATTAAAGTTTAATCATTTAAATATGATTCTTATTATTAACTACGTTTTTAGTACGAGGGCCAAGATGTTTTTATATAGACTACTCTATCATAAAGAAAATTAAAATATATTGTTTACTAGATAACACATAATTCATAAAGCTATACTTCAAGATCACATGACCCTATGCTCCAATATGATCACAATAAAATGACTTTTTAGGTAGAAGCTTAACTGATTCAACTATAACAAATATATAAAATTTAATAAAACACAACATCTGAATAATAAACTTATGATTAATATTGCCTATTGATAATCAATGGATAGTCTTTGAATTAGATCAAACACTTCACATTCCAATTCAGGAAAAACAATTTTATGGACCCTTTATAATCAAAAGATTATTGCAAATATCGTAACGTCTTGATCTTCTATCTTCAAATAGAGTAGTTAAATCTCCTTACCATTCCCTATTAAACCATCACATCACAACACAAAAATCAAATCATCATCTAAAGAAAACATGTGTGCCAAACTATTTACATTTATATTTTTTTACTTCTTTCAGGTATCAACTCATCATCACCACCAACAATAACACTTGAACAAATCTTTCTTTTTTTTAATTAGTGATCGGAACTTTGTGTTCGTGTTCGTTCATTTATTTAAATAAAACAAAAATAAACGAACTTCCCGCCGAACAGTTCACGAACAGTTCATGAACGTTCGGTTCATTTACAGGCCTACACCATCTTATTCATCCACATATTTTCCTTATTTCTTGGTTATTGTTTTTCTTTATCATTAACACTTTCATTATTATATATGTTTAATTATTAATTGCTTGAAAGAAAAAATGTATATATCTCATGTTTAGTTTAAGCCATGAATATTTGATTCAACAGCTGCAACTGCAAGCCTGCAAGGATTTTCTCAAATCAACAAGAGATGATTATGTCTTTCAATCGAAAAGTTCCAATAATTCAGTGGGTTCATCCGAGTAATAGATCCTTTTGTTTTCAAATCACTCCAATAGCTTTAAAAGTATAGTGTAATTCCATCATTACAGTTATGTGAGATATCTTAAAGAGTACCATGAGGATGAACTTATTGGGAAAGTTGTCATGGTTAAGTTTTATTACAGTGTCTTACTCTCAGAAAAACATGATCAATAGGCTGAATTATTCGATAGTGTTGTTTATTTCAGTGTTTCTATTCGGTTATCTTAGAATAAAACCAAGGATAGAATGCTATAAAATATATTTTTACTAACAATTTTATAATGTTTTCGTGTTAAAGCGCCTCCTTCAATAATTGACATCAATTCATACAATTGGTGATTTCTCACCTACTCCAGTTGTATCCAATGGGATAAACAAGAGGATGCATTCTATATATTTAATTATCCGAGCAATCTATACTTTCTTATTGTGTAATCTAATAGATTTAACTCAAAAGAATATGAGTCAAATGGTTTATGAGTATTGTACTAATTTAAATGTATGCATTCTTTTTATTTAATTATCTAAACATTCTGTACTTTCTTAGTAGTAACCAGCTTCTGTAACATGGTTAAATTGTGTTAAAAACCAATTGAAACTTCAAATTTTCAAAATTTACAAGAAATTTTGTATTGTTAAATGCATAATAAGCCTCCTAAATTGTTTAATTTCAAATAATTTTGCAATCATATATACCACACCAATAAGTTATAATAGAATTTTAAAATCATGAGCAACAGTCTTCTTGGTCAACCTACGAGTTTTCTATTCATCAAGCTAGAGTTTTGACTCGAAAATAACGCTTCAATGCAACTTGCAAATTGTCGCCTCGCAGATCGCACGGTAGGGATGAGCATACAAGGCCGAATACCGATCCCGATACCGTACTGAACCGATACCGAACCGAGGGGTTTCGGGATCGGTATTGGTACCCATATTTATGGATTTTCAGTTTCGGTATTATCGGTATCGGTACGGGATCGGTATGCTATCGGTATTTTAAGGTAAGATACCGATACCACACCGGTACCGTACCGTATGTGTTCGGTATCGGTATTGGTTTTTTGGACTTTTCGGTATCGGTATTATCGGGATCGGTACCGATACCGTCCCGGGCTCATCCCTATCACACGTAGAGGTGTACAAAATACCCGAACCCGAAAAAAATACCCGAACCTGGGTATTTTAAAACCCGGGTATTTTAAAACCCGATTATTTAATACCCGAACCCGACCTTACCCGTAGGGTATTTTAAAACCCGGTTATTTAATACCCGAACCCGACCCTACCCGTAGGGTATTTTCGCAAACTAATGTATTAAAATTAAAATTTTACTACAAAAAACACAAATATATATAAAACATTTATGTTTTATTTATAAAATCTCATACCAATTTCTATTTTAAGTTATAAATGTAGCATAAAATACCTAACCAATTTAATTTATAACATAAAAAATATTGTAAAAAACAATATATAGTATAACCAACCCGCCCGAGGTGACCCGAACCCGACCTGTTTAGCTAAACGGGTTCACGGGTTTGAGCCGAACCCATTTAGACTAAACCTAAACCGCTAATTTGTGTTTGTTGTTTCGGGTCGTGTCGGAAATTCACACGCTTACTTGAAAAATAGGTATCTAGTACCCGAAAATGGGTATACCCGAAACCGGGTATCGAAAACCAGAACCCGACTGAACCTGGTATATAGGACGAAAATACCCTACCCAAACCCGACCCGATTATTTCGTAATACCCGATTATACCTTACCCGGTCATACCCGAACCCGGGTACATAACCGAACCCGGGTATTCAAAAAACCGGTTTTGTACACCTCACACGGGCATCCCACTAGTAGTGTTTCAAAACCTTCACTTTATTTTCTAAAATATCAATTATAGACATAGTAAAACGAACAAATGAAAGAAAAAGCCCAAGCCCACTATACGAAGCCCAAAAGTTGACCCCCAAAATTTTCATATACGCACCCAAATTCGACCAATTCCGTCGTTTCTCTAGGTTATCATCTCTCGATTCTCCCATTTCTGCTCTTTGCATCAATACCTTCAAAACTTTTATAAATCTCAGGTCAGTCAGTTTTATACAACTTATTATTGTAAGCTTATTATTTTCAACAGTTATATACATATATATATATATATATATACACTTAGATTGTAATATTATATACGATTTGCGTAGTCTCGATTCATTTTCTAGGTTTGAGATTGAGACTTTTTTTGGATGTTTTGTGAGATCTATTAGCACGATGAGTTGCCTGATGTTATTGATCTAAAACATAAAGAATATTAAATTTGTGTGTGCTAGTGTTTGGGATATATAATTGTTGACATGATTTGTTGACTGTTTGTTGTTTTGCTGGATCTGTTCAAGCATGAGTTTTGGTACCATAGTTTAAAAAAGACGGTTGAGGCGGTAAGAAAATCGCCGCCTCAGGGATTTTATTGTGTGTTTTTGTTGTGTTATTTTAATGTGTGTTTTTGTCTTTTTGATGAATCTGATGATGAAATTAGTTAAGTATTTTATTTTTATATCATTATATGATATGTAATTTTTGTTTTTGTTTCGCGTTGAGGCTTGATTCCGTTATTTTAAACTTTGGTATGTAGATTTCCTTACAAAAGTTAAGAGTTGCATTGATCATCGATCGTTCGTTTATGTGGCTTTTTTAATAGCTGTCGTTGAGAGTAATGCATTTGATGCAAGTGGATTTGTTTGTTTAATGAATTGATAGTATGAAAGGATTTGTTACTAGTTATATGGTTCATATTATAATCCACTATCCGTTATGCAAATGATAATTGTTATGTAAACAAAGATTTTATTAGTGGAAAATGATGCACCGTCATTGAGTTTACTTATTAGTTTATCTCTCTCTAGACCTTCAAATGATGGATCATTTCTTTGTATTTTAGAAATCATCATTGATTTCTAATGTTATAAGGGTGAGCGGGGAGCTACCCCGGACTCCACTGATTTTCCACCAATACTACACCGTCACATCGCTTCATTGATACACAAATTTGGAGGCAACACTACCTTGAACTACCCAACCCATAAAAACAAAAACCCCCCACACCGTCCGTTAACTAGGACCCGTGATTGCCTCACGAGATTACTAACCGTGCCACTGGCGGCGGTATTGCCGTGGGGGTAGTGGCCTACCCGTGAGCAATCCGTGAAGCGCCCTGCTTACCCTAAGTTTTATGATTGCATTTTTTGAGTTGACCTTACTATGGGCCTGCCTTTAGTTTTGTTGATTTTTAGTTTATACAGGTTACTTTAAGGCATAATAACAAACTTGGAAATCTTGATATTGAGATTAAATTTGATTCAAATTTATCTTCTTTGTTTAGTAATTTATATAGCTTGGTTGTTGAAATGTGGTACGCAATACTGCAACAGTAAGCTTACGTTCGTTACTTAGTTCTGTGTAGAACTGCTTAAAATCTTACACTATTTTTTAATGTTGTACGAAAATATGCATGATTTAGTTGTGGCTGTTTCCGCTGCACACTATACGTTTTTATTGTTGTGTGTGGTATAAAGTATAAACATATTTGACGATAAAAACTAAAAAATGTAATGGATTGAAAATTGTCCCAAAGTTCAACCTTGGTACTAATTTGTTCACTTTACAACATCAAACATTTAGCTATTTTATTTTTATGTTAACAATACATGTTACTATTATGAAAACATGTTTCTTCAAAAGAAGCTAAACTCTCATCGGTTGTACCGTTGCAGGATGGTGGAGGAAGCACCTTTTAGACCAAGAGAGCAGCTTATTGAGAGGCAAAAATTGTTCCAAAGCATTCACAAACATACCCATTTGAAAGGTCCGATGGACAAGATCACCTCGGTTGCAATCCCTCTTGCTTTAGCTGGTTCTTGCATGTTTCTCATTGTGAGTTTTACTTTCTGTTTTAACTACAGTTAGCAAAACGGGCGGGTATGAGGGTAATGTAGCGAGATTAGCTAACTTGAAACACACAGGCTGGGTTGACATAAAACTATCAATGTCCATAATTTTAAAGTGTTATTTTTTCTTCCAACAAATAAGCAGCAAGACAGATATCACTACAAAATTATATCATTTCAAGAATAATATACTTTTTTGAATATAAATGATTTAGGAGATTCCATGCTTAACACTGTGTTCCCGAGTTAACTTAACGAGAGAAAAGAAGGAAAGAAAAATTTGATTGTGTTCCTGAGTTTCCTTTAAGGAAAAGAAAGGAAAACAAAACATGTTATGTTCCCGAGTTTCACTTGAGAAAGGAAAAGAAAGTAAATGGAAGGAAAACTAGGTCAAATCTTTTAGTTTAGTTTTCCTTCCGATTTGGATGGAAACGGAAGGAAAGGATATGTATCATTTCTTTTCCTTTCCTTCGGTTATTTTCCTTTCTTTTCCCTCCTCAAGTAAACTCGGGAACAGAGCCTTAGGGCGATTTCAAGCTTCGACCCTAATGACATATAGGGATAAAACACAACCCCGTTGACCCATTTTGTAAGTATTTCTTGATTTGCACATTTGTACAGGGACGAGGAATCTATAATATGTCTCATGGGATTGGAAAGAACGAATGATAATATGAATCATGAAGCGTCTTATTGAGGGCGCCTTAACGGTTTCTACTTTTGGAATTTCTATTCATATTTAGACCCTCATGTTGTTTCAAGTTTCTGTTTTTATAAATCTTGAATAATTACCTGGTAACAGACATGTTGCTAACATTTGTGGTTTGATACTTTGATATCAGCTTTCAGCAATCAATTATCTGTTTGCATTTTGTTAAACCGCTGCATCAGTGTATGCTAACATAGATCATGAGTCTGTTTAGAGTAATCAAAGTCATAAATTAGTTGGTTTTGCAAACAGTGCAGTTTACATACTAGTTTGGTTAATTTTGTTATTAGCCAACTATAGTCTAGCTGCGACATATTTTTGGTTCATTTACACGAACGGGTGGTGAGGCCATATGACGGTTTTGGATCAGTTTTTGGTGGAGTCGTTGGACCCTTTTAATCTATTCATCCCAGCATTTTATGTATTCACTTCAATCTCTCCCGATCAACGCTCCTACTTCTGTCAGCTCTGATTGTTTGGATACTCAACATAGCAGTAGAACGTCACGATTAGCAACCTCATGTTCCTTATGCTCCTTCACTAGTATATCTCGCTACAAGCTCTTCATCAAATTGTCAATTTGTTTGCTCGAAATTGGAGTGGCAGCACTTATTTGGTAATAACAGAAAACCGCAGCTAATAACAAACTGAACTCTGAGTTGTGATTTTGTCAACCATGGTTAGGGTGTGGCGATATGAACGATGGTAAGGTGTGGTGTTATGGTACTAGACTCGTTGAAGAATGATTGCTGACCAAAGAGTCTTTGGCCTTGTGGTACTGGGTGTGAAAACGATGTCTCCGTGATGTCTTCCTGACCAGGTCGAGGGTTTGAGTTCCTTGGTGGGCAATAAGTAAAATAGCCTGTTAATTAGGTCAGTCCCTTGCAAATGACCATGACATTTGAAACAAAGAGTCATAGATTTAATTTTCAAAAATTAACCAAAAACATCATTTACGCTTTACCGTGTAGATCCTCTAGTCCTCCGCCTAATTAACTCGTGAGTTCAATATATATCATAAATAAAACCAGCTGGAATCTAGCAAGGTGCTATAACCAGCCAAAGTACATATCTTAAATCTTTGAACCGCAAAACTAATGACAATAGTAACTACTCGAAACTCATTATTTAGAGCATTCACATCCCATCCCTCGTCCTCATCCACCAAATTACACTAAAAATTATTATATTTTCTCTCATTTTCAATTAAATAATAATTTTCTATACCTTTATTATTATATTTTCTTTCTCCTTCACTCAAAACCACTTTAAAAATATTAAAAAATCAATTGGGAGGGGGGGGGGGGGGGTCTTTTTAAAACTGGAGGGTCTACTTACAAATTTTGATGGATGAGATGTGAATGCTCTTAGGCCGGGTGGTGCAGACTGGAGCCCCTAGGGGTTTCATTCCGCCACCTCAGCGTCACGTATGTGCCACATCAAAATGAAGTTTTATTCCCCTCATTTATTAACTATAAGAAATAGAATAACACTCCTTAATTAAAAAAGAAATAAAAAACGTGATTGGTTGAATAAATATGGCCCACCAAAACCACCATAATAACGCCTATTACTACATTCACAATTGATAAAAATAGCGACCCCCCCACTAATGGCACCCAGAAAATAAGGGAGAGGCGCCATTTTTAAAGAAAAATATGAGGTGGCAGGGGATGACACCCCTGCACCACCCAGCCTTAGGCTACATGGTGTGGAATGGAGCCCTCTGCTACCATAGTGCCACATCAGCGTCATGTCAAAAGAGGGCTCCATTCACTCATTCCAATAACACCCATGAAATAGAATACCACCATTTATCCATGTTAACAGTCGTTATTGTGTTCACTGTCATTCACCGGCGCTCCCTATCCCCTACAATGGCACCCGTGAAATAGAATGGAAGAGGACGCTCTCTATTGTTGACTTTATTGCTGAAGTAGTGGAGGGGGTGTTATTTAAAGGTGCACAAACTAGGTTTTTTCAATACTTGGTTCTGGGTAAGTCGGGTATCACTTCAATCGGGTATTGAAAGAACTAGTTCTAGTTCCTGGCATAAAAAACCATAACCAGGTCCAGTTTTTTACATATAAATCTACTAGGTTATACCCCGGGAACGTCCCGGGTTTGAGAAATCTATTATGATAGCTTTTATCCCGGAAGTATCCCGGGGTTACAATTCTAATAATACTAATACTAATAGTAATAATTATTACTCTTGTAATTAAATAAATAAAAAAAATAACATTGGTATAAGGTGACACCATGTGTTGCAGTGTTGCGCAATTCTTTCTCCTAGCTTCTCTTGATGAAGTATACCTATGTATCTTTAGAAGAGTAAAATTCCAATGATAGCATGGCGATTGGGCTGAATTTCAACATCATAAATAAGAACCTGGTTTAAAAAAAAAAACATGATTAATGAATAACCTAAACACTTTGTGTTTTTTTTCCTGTATGAATGAAACCTCACAAAAAATAGTCATTTTTTTCTCTGTTTTTTATATAGCACTATGGTACTCGTTGGAAAGATAATAAAACGCTCTTTAATTTGGTGTAATTTTTTTCTTTAAAAAATCTCGTATATAAACGGTATTAACGTTTAAAAATTATAGGATGAAACATAAGAGAGAAAAATTTTAATTTGTTTTAAAAATTTTTTTTTCCTAAAATAACTCAATTTAATTTTAGTAGATTAGATTTTATATTATTATTTGTTTTTTTTTTTAATTTGCCACATGGCATGACACATGGCACATTCAAGGGAGAGAATGTCTCTTAGAATGCCATGTCATTAAAATTGCTTTCTTTTATTATATATATAGATACCCTATATGTACCCGATGAGTAGGATTATGTACGGTTCCGGATATAAAAAACCGGTTTTTTTTAATACACGGTTCTGGTGTTTTTATGCACCTCTAGTGTTATCTCCGGTTCTCCACGCTGGTTTGTAAAAACTACAGGGACCAAAGTTGAACAAGGCAAAAGATACTTAACTTCCTCTCAAAACCCAACCAGAGTCATCAATTAAATCCGCCATTTTTTTATAACACATCAAACCGTCAACGGAGCTCTCCTCTCTCTCAAACAGCTATCAGAAAACCAAACTCATCACAGTGATGGTTTTAAGCTCTGATACTCAGATATCACTGCTTTCTATCTAATAAATTTACCCTTTCCTTCACCATATATACCTAACATCATCATGCGGTCAAAAGACAGAATTTCATACTTCTACGATGGTAACTTTCTCCTCTTCCAATTTTACCATCATATATTATTATTCACTTACAATTACTAAGTAGCTGTTCTTACACAATATCCTAATTCTTTTATTTTTTTATTATTATATCTTTTTTCTCTTAATTTACTTGTGGTTGTTTACTAATCCCAAACCCTAGAACTAGTCTACTTTTAACATCAATGTTTTAGGAGCCTGAACTTAACCTTCAACTCGTTAGACCGGATTAGGTTGTAAATATTATCAAAATAAACAAAGGTTAAACGGAAAGAATTTAATCAATTTACGGTTCAGAGCATTCGCAGTAGGATCTCTATCTCGGTCTTTATAATTACATTAAAAATCACTATATTTTCTCTTTCTTTTTCAATTGAATAATATTTTTTTATACTTTTGTCATTACCCTTTGTCTCTCGTCCATTCACAACTACTTTTAAAAACTCTTTCAAATTTACTGATGAACAGTAACTTTTTCTCCCTCCTCCGCTCACAACCATTTACTTCCACTTATCAGAATATGGAGATTTAGTTCACATAAGTATAGAGAACCAAATGTGAATGCTCTCATAATGGTTCTTATCATAGTTGTCAAAGCGCCTAGGCGCATAGGCCGAGGCCTAGAGCCTAGGCGCAAGGTGCATAAAAACGAGGGCTTTTTATAATTAGGCGCATAGTATAAAATACATTTTTTAGGGATTTTAGAGATGTTTTAGGCTTGTTTAGGGCTACTTTAGGATGTTTTAGGGTTGTTTAGGACTTGTTCATAGCTCATTTAGGATGTTTTAGAGGTTTAGGCAACTTTTAGATTGAAATCAGCCTGAAATAGTGCGCCTCAGTGCCTAGGGCGCGCGCTTCACAGGGCGCAGCCCACTTGGTGCACCTCGCGCCTAGGCGCGCTTTTGACAACATAGGTTCTTATACCATGAACCAACCCGTTCAACCCCCGTTTCCCGGTTCGACTGGCTGGTCCCTTCCGGTTTTAAAAATAGTTAAATACTGGTTAAGATGGTTGTGTGTTTTGATAGGTAAAAATGGAAAATGAATGTAGTAGATTATATTTATCCTTTGTTTAATAGATATGATTATTTTGCTAATAAGTGGTTAATAAAATTGGGGGAATAATGGAGTTTTGCAGGGGATGTTGGTAATGTTTACTTTGGACCGAATCATCCAATGAAGCCGCATCGGTTATGTATGACTCATCATTGGTGCTTTCGTATGATCTTCACAAGAAGATGGAGATTTACGTTAGTTTTTTTGTGTTCTTTTTTTTATATGGTTTTTGGTTATGAGGTTGATATGTTGTCTTGATGATATGAAATGTGGCATTATTGAATGCAGAGGCCGCATAAGGCGTATCCGGTTGAGCTAGCGCAGTTTCACTCAGCTGATTATGTGGAGTTTTTGCAGCGAATAAACCCGGACACACAACATTTGTTTCCAGAAGAAATGGCAAAGTGTAAGACATCTGTTTGGTGATATGAATAAGATATAGTTATATTTACATTGCCCGTTTTTTTTACTGTTGAGTTTTATCTAACACTTGTTTGATATTTAGTTAAGCTTGGAGAAGATTGCCCCGTCTTTGATGACATGTTTGAATTTTGCCAGATATATGCTGGTGGAACAATTGGTAAAGCTTCATCTTAAAAGAATATTTGTTTTTTTTGTTGAGATTCGTATTTTATGCATACGTTGTATTCTTGCTTGCTCGCAGATGCTGCACGTAGATTAAACAACCAACTTTGTGACATTGCTATTAATTGGGCTGGGGGCCTACACCATGCTAAAAAGTGCGAGGCATCTGGATTTTGTTATATCAATGATTTGGTTTTGGGCATTTTGGAGCTTCTTAAATATCATGCACGAGTTCTATATATCGATATAGATGTTCATCATGGTGATGGTGTAGAAGAAGCCTTTTACTTCACTGACAGGTAGCATCATTCTTCTATTCTGTAATTTTCCCTTTGCCTATCAAAATATAAAATAGATGTGTAGATTTTTTATTCACTATTATATACAAAATAAGCTGAAAATTTGGATAAATAGCTTCAGTTACCGATGTTACCTATATCAAACCACCTACACTTATCAGTTTTCAAACAATGCTTTGTTGGGAATTGATTTAGTGGGATTATTTTAAAAACATATTGCTGTGTCTGTGGCACAAATTTTGACCTTTTGTTCTTTGACTCTACAGGGTGATGACTGTTAGTTTTCACAAGTACGGAAATCTGTTCTTTCCTGGATCAGGTGATGTTAAGGTATTATACACTCTATTCATCCTTATGCTCGCTATCATAGGCCTCCTTATTTATTTGTATTGTATTGTTTATATTCTTTCTTTTTGTCCTGAATTTGTACTGAGATCATTAGAGGTCCATTTGTTTATACATATAAATAAACCTGAACTGGAAAACTGGATCAAGTCAGTTTTCTTATAATTCTCCTAATTGTAAATCTTACTACTTAAGAGCAATCATGTTTCTTTAATACATATAAATATATAGGCGGCGGTAACCATACAATGAAATGGCAAATGACCACATGATTAGAAGCTATAGTTTTTGAAAAAAAAAATACAGTTCAAAGTAATATATTATAATTCGTAACCATACGGAGTTATGGACTATTTACAAATGTAAGAAACTGTATAAATTTCTGCTCTATTTTGATCTAAATGATGATACAGATGGGTTACATAGATTATTCAGTGTTCAAATGATTTGGATAAAATGTTCCTGTTAGTGGTTGCTTAGTACTGTTGACATAAGACTATAAGAGAGGCAACATAAATCATGGATAGTGATAAATCAATTCAGTTACATTCCTTTGAAATTCGAATGTATTTATACCATGAATATTTTTGGTTAGCATGGTTATATCTTAACTCTAAAGTATAACACAGTAGGATCAAGTGAATAAACCATTAAGCCTGAACTAGGACCATACTCATGTATCTCATTGTTTTTGTAGGAAATTGGGGAACGAGAAGGTAAATTCTATGCAATTAATATCCCCTTAAAGGATGGCATAGATGACACCAGCTTTACTCGTTTGTTTAAAACAGTAAGTTTCAAAATGAGGTATCTGTTTTGGTTTTCAATATTTGGCCACTGCGGTGGGTGGATTTCATTTTTTTTTTCAAATTTTGTAGATAATTTCGAAGGTTGTCGAAACATATCGACCGGGTGTGATAGTTCTCCAGTGTGGAGCAGACTCACTTGCTGGGGACCGCTTGGGCTGCTTCAATCTCTCTATAGATGGTGCTAATCTTATTGTAATTATATCCCACTTGGTTATTATTTTGCGAGCATTTGCATTATATTAATTATATCAGGTTATCTCGGAAAAAACCCAACTTTTACTGAAAAAGCGATTTAAGTCCAACATTTTATTAATTATTTTATTCATGGATCCGGTTTGCTATTTGGTTAGGGACTTAACAACTTTTAACGTAAAAGTCAGGTTTTTTTTTTTTTTTTTTTTTTTTTTTTTTCAAAAACACGTGAGGAACTTACCATATTATTAAGTGAAAGCACATAGGTTTTTATTTTTCCAAATAATGAAGGAATAAATGGTAAAAAATGCCACATATGCAAACTTTTCCTTACACAACTGAATGCAGGTAAAAACTATAACTATACTTTTTGGATAGATGCATTGACTAATGTTAGAATACTTGCTTTTTGTTACTTTTGACTTATTACAGGGCATGCTGAATGCGTTAGGTTTGTAAAAAAATTTGGCTTACCCCTACTGGTAGGTCTATTCTGATGTTCGTAATATAATCTTCTTTGTATTCTTATATGTTGTCTAAGTAGACACTAATTTGTAGGGTTTTAATGCAGGTAACTGGAGGTGGAGGATATACCAAAGAAAATGTAGCTCGGTGTTGGACTGTTGAAACAGGAGTTCTTTTAGACACTGAGCTTCCTAATGGTATTTATCTTATTTGTTTCCCTTGTATAGTTCTGCAAAATTACTTGCTTGATTAACAACAACAACAACAACAACAACAACAACCAAGCCCAGTAAATCCCACACATAGCAACGCTATTGGTAGGGTCTGGGGAGGGTGGGATGTAGGCAAGTCTTACCTCTACCTCTAGGAATAGAGAGACTGCTTCCGGAGAGACCCTCGGCTCAAAACACATAACGAAGCACACCTTAAAAAAAAAAAAAAAAAAAAAAAAAAAAAAAAAAAAAAATTCCACATAACTTGACAGCAAAAATAAGACCCTACGATACACCTAGTCCTGCCTTCATATCCTAATAGTCCTTAACCTTAATCCTATGCCTCCATAGACCCCTATCATGGACCATGTCCTCAGAAAGGTGCAACTCCAGTAAATCTTGCCTAACCCGCTCATCCCAAGTCAATTTAGGTCTACCTCTACGCCTTTTCCCTTCCACAGTGAGACCTTCCACCACTCTAACTGGCTCAGTCGATTGTCTCCTCTTCACATGCCCAAACCATCTCAACCTCCCCTCTTTTATCTTATCCGAGATACTAGCTACCCCCAATCTATCCCTGAAAACCTCATTTCTTATCCTGTCTAGCCGTGTGTGACCGCACATCCACCTCAACATCCTCATCTCAGCTGCCTCCATCTTCCTTGCTTGGGCTTTCTTGATTGCCCAACAGTCAGAGCCATATAACATAGCCGGTCTAATTGCTACCCTATAAAACTTCCCCTTTAATTTAGTTGGAAACCTTCTGTCGCACAACACTCCCGCAGCTGCTCTCCACCTACACCATCCAGCCTGGATGCGATGAGCTACGTCATTCTCTATCTCTCCATCCCTTTGTACAAACGATCCTAAATACTTAAACTTAGATACCTGCGGAACCACTTGGCCCTCAATGGTAATCTGAGTGTCCTCAGCATTGCCCACGCCACTGAAGTCACAGTACAAGTACTCCGTCTTAGATCTACTAATCCTTAAACCTTTACTTTCTAGAGCTACACGCCACTCCTCTAACCTCGCATTCAAGCCTTGTTTACTTTCGGAGACTAACACAATATCGTCAGCGAAAAGCAAGCACCACGGGACCGACTCCTGTATTGACTTTGATAAAAAGATTAAACCGTGTTGACTACTTGACTTGCATCAACTAAGGAATATCTCATAATTATAGTTAAATTAGATAATGAAGACGATTGATGATTGCATAACTGCAGAATCTTATATATTTGGTTGAGAACACTCACACGTTTCTATTGCTTTTGGCTGTAGATAAAAATATTCATTTTATTTAGTCTAATTTTTCTTATATGTCATCAGTGGTTCTTGTAGGGTGAGAGTTCGTTTATTTGTTAGGATTAATGTATAGTACAGGTTGTTTGATTATCTGAAATTTATGAGTTACCTCCACACTTTTTGTTTTGTTCTGTTTTAATTCATTTTACTTTAGTTTGTCCGTTTACACATTGAAGTTCTAAGAAATTGGACTGGATCAAAGCACAATGACAACAAACAAAACTTGAAGTTTGTTTCTACTTTTGACATTACCCTAATAATTTTTTTTTAAAAAAAGTGGATTAAAAGAATTGTTGCTTATTTAATATGATTACATGAGCCTATATTTAGAGGCTAGGATAATTTGATCACCAAGCTATTACAATTAGGCCTTAGGGTATACTATAAGCCTTCTCAACTCCACCTAGATGCCACATCACCCATTTTCCTCATTTCACTCCATCTCACCCCAAGGAAATGGCTTAGGGGGTGTTTGGGATTGATTATTCAAAACAGATTATGCGTTTTTGGAAAAGCAGGGGTGGAGCTGTTTATAGATTATTGCGCTTTGATAGCCTAACTGCCTAAAAAACTGAATACCTGTCTTTTCAAAACACAATCCAAACACTAAAAACTGATTATTTGCGTTTTCAAAACGCAATAATCTAAAAATCATATTCAAAACGCAATCCCAAACACTCTCTTAATTCCATTAACTTCACCTAACCATATTTGTTTAGTGGTTTTCGGTTTAAAAAAGGGAAAACATTAATTTGAACTTTTATCATCCGTTAACATTCTTATTATTGAGTCCAAATATTAATCTTCTCCATTCTCTGTTCTTAGCTATGAATTTTTGTAAATGTTTTACTGTTTTTTTTTCCTTATGTCTATAACTTTTGTTTTCCTTTATTTTTGCATCTTATATATTAACCTTATAAATGTGTGATTAATGCAGAGATCCCAGATAATGAATATATCAAGTATTTTTCTCCTGAATGTTCATTAAGGATTCCAACTGGTCATATTGTATGTCATCGCTTTATTTTTTATTTTGTGTGGTAATCTTGGTTTAGCTAGAGATGGCATTTTCAACCCATTTACTTATAAATTGTCAATTTGGATTATGTTTGATCTCCAACGGGTTGATGGGACAAATAAAAAGTTCAGTTGAAAAGGAAATGGGTTAAATGGGTTCATCGGTTCATGAGTCGCTCGAAGTGTGTTTCTATTCTAGTGCACTTTATTAAAAAAAGAATGATATTGTAATAATGTAGCTTTGCATTCACATATATAACACATCACTTATTCTTTGAAAACTAAAATATACATTTGACAAAATGGATTTCTGGTCAACACGACTTGACCCGTATCCAAAATACCTGTTTTGACACATCACCTTGCAGTAATCTCATACTGGTATATACTCATAATTCATAAACCATAATTATTTTTTGTTGCTTGGACAGGAAAATTTCAATAGCAAGTCATACCTAGGTACTATAAAGATGCAAGTTCTAGAAAATCTTCGTTGCATTCAACATGCCCCAAGTGTACAGATGCAAGAGGTAATTAAGGATTATAAAAACAAAAAGTAATTTTAAATTTGTTTTTCTGTAGTTATCTTTATCGAAAGGGTATTATAGATTGTTGACCAAATAAGCCAAAATGTATTTTTGCACAACCAAAACAGTACTTTTTATATTTATCTAGATTCGTATTACAGATTGAATAGGGTTTGTCTTTAATTGCAGGTTCCACCTGATTTCTATATCCTGATTTTGACGAAGATGAGAAAAATCCTGATGAACGTATTGATCGTAAGTACAAAAACAGCAAAACCTGTATTGTTTACCGGAGGTCAAAAGAGTTTTGGGTCAGAATGAAACTGGTTGACCCGTAATTGTTGTAGATTTACTTAGTTCTTATAGTTGCTTTCTTTTCCAACAGAACACACACAAGACAAGCATATTCAACGCGATGATGAATACTATGAAGGAGACAACGACAATGATCATAACATGGATGATGTTTAGAAACTCAGTTTGACATTTGCATTTTGTTTTAAGGTAGATATTAGAAAACTATGGTTCATTTGAACCGGGTCGAATTACAAAGAAGCAAAAGAGACAAATTCTAGGTCATGTTGTGTTTTAGATTTTAGGTCTTTTACAACAAACGTGGGCTTCTTGTCCTAGCAACTAACTGTAAAGTGTCAAGGAGAGTGTTGATATTGTTTTTTGATCTTGTTTTGTTAGAAAACACACACTTATGTAAAAGGCTTTTAATGCATGTTTTAGGGTATGATATTCTTGTGGTACCTCTCTAATTTTATGGTCATATGCACATAAAACATAGAAGAGGTATTGCAATTGAATGCATAATATGACCATTATTATTTTAGTTCAGAGAAAAAAAAAAATATTATTGTATCTTTCTTACTTTAGAAACAAATACACACAATAATCCAACAATTTTCCATTAAAGTTTCATGCATTTGAAGATAATGGTTTGTACAATGCAAGTAGGTAGCAAGTTCAAAATTAATCCTAAAATGATTTGTTTAGCTTGTAAAGTGATTAGTACAATGAAGCTACCAATGTAGCAATTGCATCTTAATAATCATATTCCATGGGTGCTATTTATACAACCTCAAAAGAAAATGGAAATGGGCCCACTGATGTTGCAGTCTATGAATCTGAGATATGATTGTTTTCAGCCAAAATGCTGTCCAAAAGTGATTCACAGGCATCCTCAAGCAAATCCAACACCTGCCAGAACAAAACAAACAGTCAAAATGCTTGCACTCTAGAAATGGTGCAATTTGTAGCTCCTAATTCCGTGATAGGATCTAGAGTTTAAACGAGTTGTCAAATCGAGCTGAGCTCATCATGTCTGAAAATAAGCTTGTTTAATAAACGACCACATGTTTCATACACTGAGCTCGGCCAGGCTTGCGACCCTAAACATTCCTATTATAGTATTTATGTATATAATACAGTGAAGGAAGTAACTTTTTGTGGGTCCCATTTATATCGTTTATGAAGGAGGAAGACTATTGGGATATTTAATCTCATTCAAAAATACCGGATTTAGGACAACCAAGACTAATGGCCTAAGGGGCGTTTGCGATAGTTCATTAAAATAATTATAAGGGTTTTTGAGATTCCTTATCCAAACTGCTTATGTGATTATTTGTGAACTGAATAAGTTCTTTTGAATAAGCAGTTCTAATAAGCAAATCCCAAACGACCCTTTAATAATGTAAGTACATTTCGTTAGCCTTTTTTTGGACTCTCTTAAGTTTTCAAGAATCTCAATAATGGGACCCACAGAACAAAAGAGCTTAAACGAAAGGAATTAAACGTAGGTAAAACAATTCAAGAGCAAGGTCACCTTCTCAAATCCTTGTTGTCCACCATAGTAAGGATCAGGGACTTCGGTTTCATCATGCTTTTTGCAGTAAGAGCACATCAACTTAACCTGCATACACGTATCCAAAATCCAATTATATAATAAAAGATTTGAAAATGCATCCGATGAATATTCTTCCAATCTTTCTACATATACCTTATTGGCTGCATCAGCTGGTAAGGCCTCCCTAAACCTCCATCTCTCGAAAGCATTAAGTATATCCTCTGCAATCCACATGAAAATTAAACTCAAAGTAGACAAATTGAGTCAACAGTGGTTGTATGATATTAAATAATTAGTTTCACATGAAAATTCATCAGAAACGAACTTCCTGCCAAACGGTTCATGAACGGTCCGCTGAAAGTTCAGTTCGTTAGCAGCCCTATTCTTAACCTAACAAACCGTGCATCTTTTCTTTTTCGATAATGTGTTTAGACGCCTCCGGATATTCCACATTTGCATTAGGGATTTAGGGCGACCATAACTCAAAACTGTTTTATTCGTGATCTCTTCAAAAACGCCTATCAACATGCTCTCGAAGAGATTTTGTGTGCGTTTTCTAGTCACAAAGAGGTCAAAAAACATAATTAACTAAAACTTTAATCTTCTACACCACATTGGTAGTGATTCAAACCATATGCTCCTAATAAGTCCTTGCTAAGTATAGTCTCACTAATTAAGGTTGTGTTTGGGATTGCATATTAAAAAACTGCTTTTCCTCTTAATGCTTTTTTCATTCATTAAGTTTTTAATATGCACTCCAAACACAACCTTAAAGAATGAAACTATCGTTAACAAGGACTTATTAAGAGCTTATGGTTCTGAATAACTATTCACTACCAATGTGGCATCAAAGGTTAAAAACTCAGCTAACTATGTTTTTGACCTCTTTGTGACTACTAGAAAGCACATTCAAAATCTGTTCGTGGGCATGTTGATATGTGTTTTCGAAACGATTATTGCAACTTCAAGAATACGAATAATATAATAAGATGATTAATCAAAGGATAGTCAGGTAATCTTACATTTCTCCCCAAAATATGATTAGTTTATCAATTTATCCCAAACAATCAAAACATCATTGAACCAACATCTATATGCAATTTGTTTTAAACAAATCTCACCTTTGTTTTGCTTATCCATGGCAAGAATGAGATCAAATTCTTTAAAATCCGAAGGCCTTATTGGCCGTGATATTGATGTGATTTCAATGCCCCTTCTTTTAGAGGTAGCTCTCATTCGCGAGTCTGCTGGACCCCCCTTCAAGTATTCAAGATAGACATAATTTTCATATATCAGAACTCAAAAAGATATCTATGAAAACAGAACACCAAATAAAAAAATGGGTACTCTAAATCCTTCAAAAAGTATAACTTTTTTTTGGCAAATAAAGATAAGAAATCCCATCAAAAGTCAACTTAATTCCAAAATCTAGAACAAATGGAGGCAACCCATGATGTAACCATTCCATGGTTGTTAATAGCGAGCATAGTGCCCGCTATAGCGAGTAGCGTAGTGATAGGAAATAAAATACGCAACGGATAGATAATTTAAAATCAAAACGAAACGGATACATCTAACGGTCTCTTGTGAGACAGAAACATCATCATCATCATACTCAGTTAATCCCACCAATAGCAAAAGCTAAGGTAGGGTCTGAGGAGGGTAAGATGTAGACAGCCTTACCTCTACCCCGTGGGAATAGAGAGGCTGCTTCCAGTGAGACCCTCGGCTCGATAGTGGTTTTGTACAAAAACACCACACAAGAAACGATTAGCGCAAGCTAACCGAGAATCAAGATACAGATACACCACTTGACTCTAGTCTAGGTTCCAAGAACACCATTCAAACGTGCCGGGTTTGAACTAGCATGGAAATCAATCAATTCATTCAAAATCCATTGAGAAAATACCACTATGTATAGGAAAAATAAAACTACCACTAAAAGAAACTGAAAAACAAAGTACTACAAACTAAGCTAAAAAGACAACTACAAAAAGCAAGAAAATTAACTGCATGAGGACATGGAAACGTGGAGACCAAAGAAAGGAATGATGGCATGAACTTCTTTGTGATGGCATGTGCATGGTTGCATGCTTTCATTTGAAGAACAATCCAGTTGACTAATTGGAGCAACCTATTCATCCATATGTATATCACTTAGCGTAACGCTCCTGTGTCGCTATATAGTTGGTTGGGGGAAATAGCGAGATTTTTGTAATTTTTTGTTAAAATATACATATAAAATATTTCTAAAACTTTCTTCTAGTGTATTGCTAAACATGAAAAAGCGCCCGCTATTTCATCGCTCTCGCTACGTAGCGTAGAGGTAGCTTGCTGCTATCGTCCCCTATTGACAACTATGAACCATCCACAAACCTCATGATAATTGATGTACAAGCAGAATCAGTGACAAAATTGTAGAAACTAAAGATCAAATCACAAATGGGTGCTCTTAAATTTTTTTAAAAACTAAACCATTATTTAAAAGACAAAAAGATAACAAACCCTATCAAAAGCACATATAATTCCAAAATCAAGAACAAATAAAAGAAACCCATAATGTAATCATCTACAAACCAAATAACAAATTGATGGTACAGACAGAATAAACCATAAATTTATAAAAATTGAATATCCAATCATAAATGGGATTAATCTTGAATTCTTCTAAAAATCAAAACTTTATTATTATACCAAATAAAGATAAAAAACAAAGGAAACCCATGATGTAACAATCCACAAACCTCATGATAATTAATAGTACCAGCAGAATCAATAACAAATTTGGAAGAAAGATTCCTCTTTTTAACCAAATCAGTGAAGACACCTTCAGCAGCAGGGCTTCTGCATATGTTACCCAAACAAACAAAGAGAACAGAGAAGGGCTTTTCTGTAATTTTATCTGTTTGAGCTGTGGAAGCCATTGATGATGTGATTATGGCAATTGGGTTTTGTTTGGTTTTTGTTCTTGGATTAAAAAGATTTGAACTTTGAGAAAGTGGGTATGGATTTAGAGGAATAAAGGTTACAAGATTGAGGGATTTGGGGGTGGCAAAATGGTAATATGTTTGGGATTGTTGAGAGGCTGCTAATGGTGTATAGTGTTTTCATGACTTGATTGCTAGTTTGGTTAGAAGAAAAGGGGTGAGTCATGAGTGAGCACTAGAAAAGGTTTTTTTTTTTTTTTTTTTTTTTTTTTTTTTTTTTAAGATTCTTTTTTGTTAGATTTTTATGGTGTGATTATATATTCCACCACATAATAAATCTTTGAAAGATAAAATGTATAATTGGTATTTAGTAAAGTTTTTATGTTTA
This sequence comes from Ambrosia x helenae, assembly GCA_030844895.1. Lineage (NCBI taxonomy): Eukaryota > Viridiplantae > Streptophyta > Magnoliopsida > Asterales > Asteraceae > Ambrosia > Ambrosia x helenae. The sequence goes on from JAUTDX010006453.1 coordinate 24,672, forward strand.
TTTTTTTATTTTTTTTTACTATTAATATAGTTTTCTTAGATTTTACGAGTATTGTATTAATAATAAACATTTTGTTATATAGTTCACTATATTTAATAATGGAGCATCTTAAGTGTTTACTAAAGTCATTCAATTGAATTGTCAATAAGATAAAAACCTAATATGCATGACTTTTGAGAAAAAAAAATACTCCCTCCGTCCCATTAGAAGTGTCTTAGTTTGAAAAACACAAAGTTTTAGGCACATTAAATGATTGTTTTTTTTTGCTTGCCAAATGACAATAATACCCTTGTCATATGTGGGTCCATCATATTCTTTGTTTATTTTAGTTGTGTTTTTAAGGGTAAATTTGGAAGTTGGCTAATAATTTTTTAAAGTGGACACATGAAATGGGACAAATAAAAAAGGAAATATGGACACTTCTAATGGGACGGAGGGAGTACATTTTTTTACTTTAGTGAAATTTGGTCACTATCCTTATTTAAATTTATATATTCCTAGGCCGTTATGAAAACAGTTAAGAGATATTAAATCTTAAGAATAATATGTAATATTTGATGTAACATATGTAATGTAAAAAAAATATTTACATGTATCTGTCTTTTACTTAAATTTATGCCTAAAACGTGAAAGTGTTGTATATTTAAGATTGAGATTCTACTTATACTTAAAGGGCTTGTAGTTTAGACGTATCAAGGTGTGTAAGAAAGATGTATCTCCTAATGTGGTTAATGGTCCACTTATTATGATAGACATATATGTAGATTTAGGAAAATGATAATGAGTGATACGGTATTTGCCCCTCACAAATGATGTGGATTCAAACTCTTGCAAGTACAAGGTTAGATGGTAAGAGATTGATATTCCAAAAAACATGAAGTGTAACTGTCACAATTATAGACTTACAAGGCAAAAGAAATAAACATCAACCCGAAAATTTGGAACAATTTAAATATTCTATTTTCATAGTGAAATTTATATAACATGGTTTGGAATAGTGACACGAGTTTGTATTTCGATGGCAACAATGTGAAGCTCATAACATGGGTCTAAATGTCTAATCTTATTCCCATTGTCATGCCACATGGTATTTTTGTAGTTTCAAACATATGTTTAAAAAGTAAGTTAAAAGTTAGCTATGAATGAGAAAAACATGAAAAAAAGAACCTCAACTTTCACACAATTTCAGTCTTCACCAACCACACTAATACCAATACGTATAGCCGTTATTTCTCATAGTTAAGTGCGAATGCTGAAATTTTGACATGCCACATCCACGAGTAGCGTAAATTACTCAATTGTATGACCAATGCTTCACAAAAACATTTTTTGTGTGTCAAAGTTAAAGAAATTTAATGATGAATAATTAGGTGAGTCATGAAGTTAAGGTTTGCAAAGATTAGTTGGGACTTTTTAACACTCAAAATGTGTTTTTAACAACCAATTTGAATAGTAGTGCACAACATGGGGTTGGCACCACCCATCGCGTGCGGGTAAGATTTTAACTGTTATGATCAATACATTTTTTGGTTTCTAGAATTTGTTTATAGCTGGAATTTGAATTCAAATTATAAAGTCACACTATAGTTTGTGACAAAATAAGAGAAAAATACATGAAAATCGATAATAAACTGACGAAACTTATAATTCCTTAGCCGAATAGAGACATATCTAGCATCAAGTCCTGAAAATAGAAATATAGATGTTGATAGAACAAAGTAAGCAAATGCTTGAAGAAATGAATCATGAATATTGGGACATAAGAGAGAGCTTACATCATCAGGTTCCTCTTCAACTTTCTCGTCTTTCGTTGCTTCTGCTGGGCGTCGTAAGTAGGTTGAGCAGCAGCCGCGAAATCATTGCCACAAGAAGGAAGCGACGCCACCTCTCCTTTCCGGCAGCAATCAGTTCTGTGATGTCTTTTACTCTTGACTTCACTTAATAGCAACTCAATTCTATTTTCACTTGCATCAGCTCCAACTGCAATTTAAAATCATTAACATTAACAACATGAACAAAAACTAATGAATTCATCGTCTAAAGTTATAACCGTCCTTGTATCCATTTTGTAAAGATGTAAACTATACCCGAACCAAATATGTTCTTCAAATCCTCTATAGAGGGACAAGTGTTACCTCCCAACTGAGCCAACAAATACGCGGCAACAACCTTCATTATGCTACAATAGTTGAATTAAACAAACAAATAATAAAAGAAGAAGAGAATACCTGTTATGTATCCTGTGGGTTCAGTTTATAAAGAAAACTTCTTTACTAGGCTGCACTTGATGCATTAAATAATGGGCCGGCCCAGTAGTTTGATCTAGATCATGAGTTGAAATAACACTCTCTGTGTAACGTGATTTTTGCCTTTAGAAAATTGAAGTTCAAACATAAAACAAAACAGTTAAACCTTAAAATGTTACACAATGTCATTTCTGACTTTTAAACGCCTCAAAGTGTCCCTTGACTTTCCATTTCAACACAATGTCCGTCTAAACATGGGCGGTGGCGCTCATGTTTCACAGTCAGCCGCCCGTGTTTATGTTCAATACGAATCATACCATGTGTCAGAAAACACCCATAGATTTTCTAACACCGATGCCTTGACGGTGTTTGTTTGGTTAATGTCTCTTTTCTTTACTATAGCCAAGAAACTGTCAACATACAAAACTTAAAAGGACAAATGGATGTTAACACAGTAAATAGAGTACAATAAATATAAGTTACAAATGTGACTTCATATGATATCAAACAGAAACCACATTAACAGCAATAGGACTCCTAACCATATGAACATCATTTCTCCATGTCAATGATCCAAACACAAAACTTCCATTGCTGCTTTTATAAGGAACAAAATCAATCCTATAAGTCATCTTCTCCCCTGATTTCGTAAACCTTAGAACATCAGGATAAACCCAAGCTTTAACTCCTGCAATCACTTCTAGTTTTGAATAATAAACAGTTGGGCCTTCACCAACATATGTAACAGTCCTATAAACCGATACATTTCCCAGCATATTAGCAACACCGATCGATGGATAGTTGAAGTTATAGGAGGGTGTGGGAGGATTCTTGCAGTAAACCGGTGTGGTTAGTCAAGTTCTTGAGTTGTGCATGCTTGCTCCATAGCTGCAAAGGAGCTCAATGAGATTGTTGGTGTCAAAATCGTAAATTAGTCCGGGATCTATTGCTGCAGCTGGATTTATGTGTCCTGATCCGTAATCAAAAGGAGTCGCAATTGTGGAATCGTCGTTTCTTATGAAATTTCGGTGTTATCAGTGGTGGTAGCTGTAAGAAAATTGATAGTATTTGGTAAGTAAATGGCAGATTATATGTAATAAGAATTAAGAACGATGGTGTTTATGACATGACAGTGTGACATAACTTAGTGTTCGGTTTTGGTGTTTTGAACAACCGATGTTCTTTGTTTTTTTCAACTACAGTAGGTCACAAGATTAATTGTGACCGAGTTATGGTCTGAAATGAGGCTTAAGAAACTACAGATTTCTAACTTACTAAGCAACAAGCTAACCTGTGGTCATTATTGCAGACTTTATCGCGGCTGGGCTCCAATAAGGATGAACTGATTTTAACAGTGCAGCCACTGCAGATACATGTGGACACGACATAGAGGTGCCGGAGATTATGTTATAGTTGATGTTATTGCCAGCAGTTCTTGCTGTTGATACGGGTGACCATGCAGCCAAAATGTTCACTCCTGGTGCGGTAATATCCGGCTGCGCGCATTCAAATTCACAACATGAATTAGAGTTCAAAGTTTCATTTGATGAAGTTTTTTTTTTCCCTTTTCATAAATGGGCCAAAGGCCATTGGTTAATCACTTTAGGGGCCATTTTGGATTTGTTTTTACAAAAGGAGTTATCGCCAAATGATTTAGTGAGAAGTCCTAATCATCACGCCAAATCATCGCCAGTTAGGTTGTTGCATGCAGGTTGTTACATGTCACCCTATCGCGACATGAATTGGCAAGAACCTTTTAAAACCTGTGTAGAGAGCCCATAGCCAAAATGGCCCCTAAAGTGATTAACCAGTGGCCTATGACCCATTTCTGAAAGAAATTCTTTGGTAAAAGAATATAGACTGGAAAGACACTAACTTTGATGATATCTGGAGTTATAACGTTCGTCCCTTGGAGGAGAAGATCGCCATCGCTGGTGCTGGTTTAGTCCCAAATTTGTTACTGTTCGGTAGATCCTAGCCGTCGGATTCCTAGAATCACGACGAATGGTTTAGGTTAGATCAACACTATATAAAAACCATTTTTTGTATAGAATTTTGATTTAGTAACTTACTTTTGTGTTTTCATGTACTTTTGAAGCTCTTTAGCTTCTACTTCTCCGATGAAAACGCTTTGAATTACTGATTGACGCAATACGTATTTCGCAAGCGGATCAATGAGGATCATCCCGGCACCACCTCCTTCTTCTACTGCAGTTAACTTCTCGAGCCTGTCATCAGTCAGCTCCTCGAGCATACAGACCACGATTTTTCCCTTGATCGAGTTTGAATCCAAGGTGTTTCTCTTGCAGACACTAGAAGAGTCCAAAGAGTAAATATTCGTCTAGTCCAAACATTATATAAAAACCTTGGTTTGTTATGAATACCTTGCATTGATAGAGGGGATTCCTGACGCTCAGCAGCAACGTCCCCGGATATTAATACCATATTGCTTCCCTTGATCTGGTTTTGTGTTTACCCGAATGCCTTTCAACCGCTTAAGATTCCCAAGAAGTATGTATGATGGAAACTCGCGATCGAGTGTGCTAGCACCAACAGTGAGGATCCATGGAGCCACATTCGTCGCTGTGCTTGGAAAGAAGCTGTTACCAGCTGATGCACATACAACAATACCTTTCTGAAAAGCGTGAAATGAACCTATAGAAATCGCTTCTTCAAAGTAAATTTGTTGGGGCGGATCTTGACCAAGAGATATAGAAATAATATCAACACCATCATGAATCGCGTCGCTAAATGCTGCAAGAATGTCGGCATCTTCACAATCATCAAACCAGCAAGGTTTGTATATCGACAGTCTAGCGCTTGGCACGCCTCTCTTGCAGTGCCTGAGCCTAGTCCGTATAGGCGACATTAGAAACCTTTGATCCTGCAATAGTAGATGACGGGTGTGTCCCATGGCCGTCGCTGTCTCGTGCTGATCGAAAGAAAGTTTGGTTACTGTTCTCTAGAGGACCAAATACCGCTTCGTATCCTTTCGAATAGTATCTAGCTCCTACAAGCTTCCTGAAAAAACGCCAATCGACATAGATGAATTTGGGAAATAAGAGCGGTCTTGTGGCTTAACACACAAGGAAAACTCATCTCCAACCATGGTTAATCTTTCAGATTACCTGTTGCAGTTCAAACCGCGTTAAAATTTTGTCCTAACACACATTCTCCCTTAAAACCGGGCCGGGACAGGCCCTAATCCATAGTCATTGAAGCTTTGTGATTCAGGACATACACCTAAATCGAGCATAACTTTTTCATTAGTGCACTAACCAGGTGAGAGTGATGTGGACAGGAACTAGTATTTGTAACAAGTACCTGAATCAATGACACCAATAATAACATTCTGACTGTTTATCTGTAGGAAGCTTGTTATACTGAAGAATAGAATCTATTCCTAAAAATTTCCATGAATTGGTGTATGCAAGCGATTCATCCTGCTCTCAAACACCGAAATAACATCTTCATTTTCTGCAAAACAAACCAAACTGTTAAAACCGTTTGGAATAAGGTACTTACGATATATATATTGTGACAATCGAAACAGTTAATTTGTTGACAATAATATAGTTAGAGATGTTTCTTGTCAATCAAAAACCAATAACTTTTTAAACTTTTCAAGATCTATAACATGGTGTAAATGATAGTCGAGCTCAACTCGGAGAGATATATGTATATATATAGTTTGGTTTATGTTGTGTTTAAATTATCAAGATCAAGCTCGACTCGTATGTAGATTTTCAAGCTCGAACTAAACACAGGACTCAATACTTATAAATTTTAATTAATCACCTTATTTTTGTATAAAGTCATCTTATGTATATCTAATCTAAAGTTGTTTATATACCGAACATAAGGTATATTATTTACTTGGGTTTTTTTTTCATCATACTTCTATATTAAATAATATTCATAATTATATAATATAAATGTAATAATAATAACAATAATAATAATAATGGTTATGTTCATAATTTTTTAAAAATCATGTGTTCATTTAGATTCATGAGCACTAGTACACCTAAGTCTATGTAGCTTGAGCTCATTTATCAATGGAAGCCCAATTTAGGCTTAACCTCGTTCAAGCTAGTTTGACTCGTTTTTTGCTCGGCTTGTTTTAAGTTTTTTGGGAGTAGATTTGGAGTATCTCATGACAGCTTGGCTCGTTTACACCTTTAATCTCCGTTAATATAACATTTTCACATTATACATACTTGCTTATCTGGTTCTAGACCTTGTCTCATTCACCCGGTATATATATAATTTCTTTGTGTCACTAAAGCTATAGGTTAGTATTTTTTTTCAAGATATGTAAACAATAAAGCGCTATAGGTTTGGGTAGAAGTATGTTAAATCTTCTTGCCATAAAAGATACTAATTTTAGTTGGAGCTTGTACTATTGGTGACGGCACAAATGTCATTATTATTTATATAAACCAACAAA
>JAUTDX010006454.1:0-25905 GCA_030844895.1 Ambrosia x helenae
GGTAAGGCTATGGGGTGTGGAACCCTTCCACACCCCTCTCCCTTCTCCACATCAGCGTCATGTCATCTTCCCCTTCTAAGAGAAATGGTTTCCCCCTTCCTTTTTTAAATATTTTTTTAAAGGAAAAAAGACAAAAAAATTGTTGGAAAATGGGACGGGGAGAGCGAGAGAAATTCCCCGAGCACACCGAACATGGAGCAGGGGGGGGGGGGAGGGGTTGCGGGTTGTTCCCCTTCGGGGAAGGGGTCCAAGTCAGCTCCCCGATCAGTCTTCCCGAACCACACCCCTGAGCCTAACAAACCCGGAGTGCTTTCGCCTAATTATTTATTAATTTGAAGTAGAATTAAAAAAAGTAAAGTTAAAAGAAATAAATGATTAATAATAAAATGAGGGAAGGTAGTCCTCATACCCTTGGTTAGTCCCCAAAATAAGGACATCCCACGTTGCTTACGTGACGTCTATGTAACATGGAGGACAACCCAAAATAGATTGTCCGTGTACCCACAAGTCTTAATGAGGAATCACGTTAGAATTATGATGCAAGTCTTTTATCACACAGTAACCATGGCATATGTTGTATATATCACTTATTGAGAATCATGCTGGAATTATGATGTAAGTTTGTTAGCACAAAGTATCTTTAAAATATGTTGGAATGAGCATCTATGCATTTTGGTGGCCAATTAAATCAATATGTTTGGAACGAGCATCTATGCATTTAGGTGTCGAATTAAATCAGATGAAGTGATAATATGCATAGGTGGATTCAATGTCTTAGAAGCATATATTCATATGATAATGAATATATGATAATGTGTAGGTGTTATTCCCAGCATGAACTTCCACAACAATTTTGTTACACATCCCTATTTTTGAAAAAAAGAATTGATAGCATAGGAGAGTTGTGGTAGTGAGGGTATCCGTGACTTTTTCTAGTGACGCCCGTCCCCCCTTGGGACTTTATATAAAGTAGGTGTGTAGTGGATGAGAGGCTTAATAAGGGCTTGGTAATCATTAAATAATCATTGCTTAATTATGTTTTTTATTTAAATATATAAATTAAATAACAAAAAACATTTCACTAAATAAAAAAACATTACAAATACTAAAAAACAAAAGAAAATTACAAATACTAAAAAATAACAAGTACTGATAGATTATATTTAATCTCAATTAGGGCCTTGCATTTCAAAACACATTTCCAACGACGTTATCGGTTAAATGGCCGTGCGACTTCGAGTAAAAATCAAAGTCGCGTTCAAATTGCCGATCCCTCATAAGCTCGACCACCTCTCGGTGTCTTGGTTACGTTTGAGCCCAATGTCACATATGTCAAGGCGTTGGTTCATCTCGGAAAACGCTTGACTCAACTCGACGACCCACGACGTTGACTCTGTTCTAGTGGCTCAAGCCTCAAGCAGCCCTTCGATCGGGCAGACGTCTTATCTCATCCGCCCCTTCCTCCCCCACAAAAACGGATTTTCTTTTTCGACATTTTAAGTCGATGTTTCGTAACGTCAGATGTTGGCGTTTTCGGGCTTAACCAACTCGGAGGTCTTTGACTTCTTTGTAGGCGTCATATTTGTAGACCTAGATGAAGAAGTTCCAACGTATAGGCGGACGCTGCTCTATTTCGAGCTATTACGTAGGAGCCTCAAACCTTGAAGTACTGGAAATCCCATGTATGGCTTGATATTCTTCCAAATTCGCCTCCAAGATCATTCGTCGCCATTGCCGCTTTTCCAACCGAACTTTGTGCGTGATAAATGGCTTGAAAGTTTGTGCATTTGTTGTTAATATCGCTCCACTTGCCCGATATGGAATCCGGGGCCCGATAATTATCCCCCCGACCAACAAGAACATAAAATATTTGCCGGTTTGTTTCCAAAATTCACATTTATTTTGGTAGTTTGCTAAAAAAACAAACCAACAAAAATAAGTGTGCGCGTTAAAAAAATATATGTATAAACAAAAAATATATATCTTACAAACTATTGGATCCTCCGATACGTCAATCCAGGCTCGGGCTAAACGAGTACTCCTCTTCATCGTCCCACAATTGTACATTTTTTTCGCGCGGGTTGTCGTTCCCGGCTCTGTTCCTCGTTGATCGGTTGTGTCTCCGATCAAGTTGGACTCTGTTTGCCAAGCTTGTGAGGACCCAAACATTTAAGATGACCCAAAGATTTGCAATGACCTGAAACCTCCCATGTTAAAGTTATATACGTTCTTGTCCCATCCCATGAGTTGGTTTAAGAGGTTCAAAAAACTGGCTTGATTTTGAATTGAACCTGGAGCAACGGGTTGGTTAGGCTCGCCGCATAATTGAGGAGGAAGGAAACTGCGATTGAATGGATTCATGGTTTAGATGATAAAATGTAGTGTATGTATTAAAATTAGATGAAGATGATAAAATGGTGTAGATGAGGAGGTTAATATGTAATGTATATGTTTAAAATGGTGTAGATGAGGATTAATTATATATAATTGTTTTTTTTAATGCCCAAATGACCATTCAACGGTCATCACCACACCTCCAACGTTCCAATTTGCAGAACCAACACTTAGATTAATCCGTTTAATGTTTATAACGAACCCACGATGCACCACACTTGGGTCATATTACTAGTTAACATCCTAAAAGTTAAAAAGTATATAAAAACAAAATACATATAATACCTCATTTTTACAGTTTATCTATTTATATTGACTATTCCTACGAAAGAACGAGTCGTATACTCTTTTGTGACAAATTATCCTTAACATGTAATTTCGTCATTATACTCTTGCAATGGAGTATACTCATATAGCGACCATTTTTGCCGTCACATTTTTTGTTTAGAAATTTGTATGGGTTTTCAACGGTTTTCTTGTGATGGATTGTAGACATATATGCTACAAGAGCCATACTGATAACTGATTCGCGACAGGACAAAGAAATATTTGCGACTACCAAATTACGACAAGTTTTCAACGGTGTTCTTGTGATGGTTAGTAAATTTCAATAATGTTTTACTTCGTTATAACTTTAGTAACGCGTATCATAAAAACTTTGTCTTAAGTAATTAGCTAACATTCTTTAGAAGGGTAGTTGTGTCTTTTAACAAAACCATATATACTCATGTTTATAAATTGAACAATAGTATCGCATTTGAAAGAATGCAAAGCATGCAAACTAGCTAGCTAGCAGCTCTCTCCATTGATCGATCCAATCTTGCAAGAAAAAAAAAACAATTCTCAGCCATGGTTTCTGAAGAAACTGTCCGTACAGCACTTGGTGTTGCAGGTAGACTTCTTTTATAAAAATGCATGTGTGTTATGCACATTAAAAACATTAATCTAGTTCGTCATACATGTTTAAGTATTAAGCCGTCGGTCTACACATGTGTAAGTTATATGTTGCTAATATAACTTACACTTGTTTGCACATGTCATCGTCGTCATCATCATACTCCGTTTATCCCACCAATAGCAAAAGCTAAGGTAGGATCCGAAGAGGGTAAGATGTAGACAGCCTTACCTCTACCCCGTGAGAATAGAGAGACTGTTTCCAGTGAGACCCCTGGCTCGATAGTGGTTTTGTATCAAGCCTTTGGACATAAGGCACATAACACTTAGCAACCGGGACAAACACGATTGGTGTATATACCCCCTTGTCTTTTGGCTATCAACGTTACCACTGATGCATGATTAACCGTCCGTCATTTTTAACGTTATTTTCACGAAATTAGTAAAATAACGTTAAAATTAGTGCAACTTTACTTTTGTTTGTATTTTTTTTATATAGATTTCAGGACAGATTGGGGTTGGTGGCCCAATGGTAGAAGCAAAGCTTCTAGGAACACCTAAGGGGGGAGGTCATGGGTTCAAGTCCCATAAGGAGTAGAAATTGCCGTTCAAAAAAAAAAAAATAGATTTCAGGACAGATTGATAAATATTGTTTTTTTCAACTATTTTCTTAATTTTTATAAAACTAAATAATTTATTTTGTTATTCATGTTCTCATGTTGTGCAACACACACCCACATATATTGTTTTCTGTTATGTTAGTTAATTAATGTTTAAAATATGTGTTTATGACAGGGAACATCACAGCAGTTACATTGTTCTTGTCAACTGTGTAAGATTTTTCATTTACAAAAACTTTATATGATTCTGAAGAGAGATATATGCATATAACCTGATTAAGGGTCATGGGATTCATACATCCTGTGACGTCACATTTTGGAGGTGTGACATCACATTCTGGGGTATGTGGCAGCCTCCTATTGATATGTGATGTGGGTCAAGGTGTATGAATCATAAAATAGGGGTGTATGAATCCACAACCCTCCTGATTAATCTTGTGCATCTCGGGAAAAATAAAGATTAAAAGTTTAACTAGAAGGTTGACAAGTGACGATGAATATATATTTTGAATTAATGAATTTATAACTTAATTATCTTTTCTAGACTAAAGATCAAATATAAATAGGCTTAACCAACTAAGCATGAAAAGTGAATGGGATTTTTTATATTTTTTTTTGAAATTTTTTTCCTATCCGCTTAAAACATGCTTTCTAGATGAATAATATAAAAAAAATTAATTTTTTTTCGCGTAATTACATCATTAGAGTAATTACAGTAGTTTACACTAAAGTAATTACGTAATTACTCTACAACAGTAATTACGTAATTACTTTACACTAATTTTTTTTTTAAATTTCAGTACTAAAATACATGTTTAACAATATGAGAAAAAAAATTCAAAAAAATAAAAAAATACCATCCTTCACTTCTCACGTTAATGGCTATTTGTAGGATAAGTCCGGGTGTAGTGGGGGCGCCATAAGTGGGCAAAAAAAACATAGCGCCCCCTGTACACCATTACAGGGGGGCTCCATGGTGAAAAATCTGGTTTGGGCTCCATGGGTATAGCGCCATTTGCTATATGCCCCCTCCAATCAGATTTTGCCACATCACCCCCTCTCTCTATTTTTATTATTTTTTTATTTTAAAAGATATAATAAAATATTAAAAGGAGCTTTATATATAAAGCCCCACCACTACACCCCTTTTTCACTTTATCTCTCCATGCTGACTCAGCAGCCACGTGGACCAATCAGGAAGGGGGGCTTTATATAAAGCCCCCCACTACGCATGGTCTAAGAACCATTTGTACAAGAACCTTCTTCATCTTTTCTATAACTACTATGAAAATATATTCATATTTATTATTTAATAAATCCAGACCAACGTTTTTACCGTATATGGAAGAAAGGAAGTGTAGAACAATATTCACCGATGCCATATTTGGCTTCTTTTTTCAACTGTGGATTATGGGTGTTATATGGAATGCCTTTTGTGCACCCCGATAGCTGCTCGTGGTCACTACCAATGGAGTCGGGCTTGTGATTGAGATTGGCTACCTGACCATCTATCTCGTGTGTTCAGAACCGAGAAAGAGGCTTCAGGTAGCTTTGATGGTGTTACTTGAGGTTTTAGTCTTTGGTGGAATCGTTCTTTTGTGCTAACCATGGTGCACACAACAAACAAGCGATCAACTATTGTTGGGAGCATAAGCGTTGTGTCTACTATCCTTATGTATGCTTCACCGCTATCGGTCATGGTATGTACTATGTAGTATGTTTATATACAAAAAAATGAGTTTGTGTTTGATTTAGATTTATGTTCTGCTTAGACTCATATTGGTTCATACCCATTAACAAGCCCGTTTAGACATGTCTAGGTTTGGTGTCGTTAACTTAGGTTTAGGTTTATTGGATCAAATAAACTATCACTAATTTGTGATTTGATGAATTATAATGCAGAAATTGGTGATCACAACCAAAAGCGTTGAGTATATGCCTTTTCTATTCTCGTTGTTTTGCTTCTGCAACGGTCTTTGTTGGTTCGTGTATGCTCTTTTCCCATTTGATCCCTTCATCGCCGTAAGCACTTCTTTCACATGCATCTTGTGCATATGACACTTTATTAATAATAATATTAGTCCATACACAAATCAATACCACCTATTGTCAAATTATTGTTGTATATAGTTTTGTGGTGGGGATATAACACTTTTTAGTCAAATTACTCAACGTGAGTTGTTACATGCATCCAATTATTAAATTCCATATTATAAATTATATATTTGGATTAAATTTCACTAGGTACCTAATGGGCTCGGGGCACTTTTTGGCATTCTGCAACTGATTCTATATGCAGCATTCTATAAATCGACAAAGCCAATGTTGGCAGCCCGAAAAGAGAAACCGGATTTGGGCTTGGCTGTAATGACTATGCACAATGGCAATGATGCTAGAGCTTAAACCGTTGGCCCAATGGGCTACAACCCGTATTTAATCAAAACCATATTCAAGGAATATCATTTCACAACAAATATGACTTTGTGTAACAATGATATTCGCTAAATATGGTATTCATTAAAAATATAAACATTATAATAATTTTGTTGTGAAATGTTTATGTTGTGTTTTTATGTGAAGATAAGCAGTCAGAAAAATAATGTATCAGAGTTTTCCTTTTATTTAGTTTCGGACTTTGTTTCTATTGCTATCATTATTTTCCAAAACTTTATAATATCCTTTGTTGTTTTTATTTTGTTTTTTTTTTTCTAACGCATTAAATCCAAATAAATATTAACTACATTATAACAAAAGGTAACAACAACAAAAAAATAAATCTTTGTTAATAATAACCATAGATCGATAATAGCCACCTTAATAGTTAACACGCCCCATCGATCTCAACCAATTTGAAAACCAATCACCATAGACGATTATGTAACCCGCGCAGTCCACTCTTTTTATCTCTTTCTTTATCTATATTACATTATAAAGAGGGAGAGATGGGTAAAAAGGTCCAAAATGTCAAAGTTAAGGTGGCAACTTAAAAGTCACAAGTGTAATTCTCTAAACTTGACCACTTTTCTTCCTTTTATGCCCTTGTCAATGCATTAAGATGCTTGTACCATGTGATGCATTAAGATGCTTGTACCATGTGATGCATTAAGATGCTTATACCATGTGCTTTAACAATTTTGACATCAATATTGTGCATTTAACATTAGATTATTGTTTTGAAACTCTCCTCACCATTTATTGGACTTTTAATTGTAGTCATCAATTGAAGAATGATGGTATCCTTTCAATGTCATCAATTCAGTTATCCCTCACATTTATTTAATGGTTGATTCAATCAACCTCAATGATGTTATCCCTGCTACCTCAATGTTCACTTTGATTTGTGTTACGATCTTACTTTCCTTGATTCCGGTATGTAAATAGATTATTACATTTGACTTTTACGCTTGTATATGCTTGTATATGTTATTTATAAAAGTCCCAAGCTCAAACCATGTATCAGCTGGGAAAACCAAACTTCCGGTTTGTTATGAGAGGATATATTTTTAAAATTAGTTATTTGGAAATTAATCATAATAAGGCACGTCATCATTCTCATTACTTTAAATTTAGTAGAACAAATATGATAGAAGAATCACAACAAAGTAAACTTTGAATTTGAGCACCAAATAGTTGAATTTTGACGTCCTAAATTGATGATGTATGAACATTTCCAGAAAGTTGCTATCTGCATCATCTTAAATTAACAATTTTGACATGTCCCTCTACTTTAGTATATGTTCAGTCATCTTACCACGGTTACTAATTTGCTTTCAATGCAATTGAGTTGTTATCAAGGCTTGTCAATGAATTCAGTGGTGTTTGCGCTTTCATCAGAATCAACCGTAAGATTTAATGCAAACCTTGATTTTTGGATTTCCCTAATACAATCATAACATCATAATGAATACTCATTTATCACATTCAATTCCTCCTCCTCTTGGTTTCAAATCCCTGGTCTCTTCTTCTTCACATAGAAGTTTATGCTTTTGTCTTTACATTTGTGATCAAAAGAATTTGTTAAGAAATCAAAGAATTTTGTTATTGACATAATATCAAAGTTTCGACATGCTTTCCGTTTTCAGGTTCAAGTTGGCAATTCCCCTGCATACAAGTTAGAAAGAAAACTTGGTAAAGGAGTATTTGGTAAAATTTATGTAGGGAGAAGGGTGAGCGGGGGCTCAGGAAACACAGGCCTCGATGCTGTTGAGGTACAAATCTTTACAATCATGATTTGTATTGGTATTTCAATGATTTATTATTCACATATTGTGGTGTAGTTATGGTCCTCCTTATGAGTGGCAAGTTTACAGGTGAGTAGTGCTCTGAATCTGTTATAAAATCTATAAAATGCATTTCCAATTGCTAATTTTCTAATTTTTTTTTTGCTTGAAGTAACTTGAATGAATGTTACGGTGCATCCTTATGTTTGAGTATATTGAGATGACTTATGATTGCATTATGTAGTAAGCAGAGGCTTAAGAAATATTTCCCATGATTTGTTATTTAGAATAAAACGTTGTTGGCTAGCTGTAATGAACAAGTTTTGATGACAGCAGAAGCATAAGCACCTTCACTAACGTCTAAAGTCTTATACAAATTGTTTGTTTGTTTACAGGTTCGTGATAATGCCATACTACTGAATTTAGGCTCACTACGGGCAATTGCAATGCTAGAAAAAGTCTTTATTTTAATTACAATCGGTAATTATTAGTATTTACGGATTTTTTTTCTTTTCTTTTTCACCCTTCTATATCATGGGAAACCGAAGTTGGTTTCCAGCTCTCTTTGCGATCAAAAAGGCGAAGTTGGTTTGTGTTGCTACCAGAGTACAAGGCTGGGACTGGAAAGACCGCTAACTGGTGCGCAGGAAATAATTGAATTGCAGCAATGTTGCGCCTTAATCGCTATACCTCTGTGGGTGTTCGGGGGTCAACAGCCCAAATGGTCGTTACTCGGTCAGTTGTGCAAAAAATTACTTACTCAGCATGCTGTCCCTTTTTACCCTTTTCATTGGGTAAAAGGTGTTCCACGGAAAATTAGCGTATTCAGTTGGCGAACAGAACAAAATCGTTTACCGACCCTTAAAGAACTAATGAGGAGAAGGATTTATCACGGCCCGACTACTTGTAAACTATGTGGATAAGGCGAGGAAGATGCGGATCATTTACTTCTTGCTACGTGGCGTCCGTGTTGTGGCAAAAAGTTAGTTCGTGTGCAAAGTCCCCCCGTTATATGCACACACTGTGAGAGACCTCTTGGAAGTTCATAGGTTCATTGATGCCACTGCATACAAAAGAAAGCTGATTCAAAGGATAGTTTTAGCGGGAAGTTGGACCTTATGGAAGGCGCGCAACGAGGCGATTTCAAAGGAAAGAGGATGAATGTTCAAGGACTTATTGGAAAGGTACAAGCCACGGCGTTTTCATGGGTGAAACATAAAGCAAAAGACGCATCATGGACGTGGGAGAAATGGGTCGCTTTTGATGTTCCGATCACATGATCTTTGTACGCTTATTGTAATTGGGTGAATGTTATGGTGATGTACTTGGTTGTTGCTAGCACCTTTCTGGAAACAACCTTCTGTATATATGTTGGTGAAATAAAATGGGAATTTACCTATCAAAAAAAAAATCATGGGAAACCACTAGGTATTTATCCCCTTTGTCCAGAACACAAATCGACACTTCAATTCTTGAGGTTCATTTAGTTAGTATTATCAATTAATTATTATGAAAAACTTGAATTTGAAAAGAAAAAAAATATAAGTAGCAGGTTTCATGAGTAAAAACTGGAAAACTCCAATTTTGAGACAAAAAAATTAGACTTTTGTTTTAGTACTGGGAGTACGATATTTGGATCCATATGTGTCCTTAGAGATATTATTTTGTCTTTTTAATCTAAACTTAGATGAAGCCAGGTTTGGTTGTATTTTTAAAAATGTTGACTCATGGTGTGGTTCAACAGTAGTTTTGTATTCACTAACATATTAATTTAAAATAAAGTTTGCTTGGCATTCAGCCAATTTTTGACCCATTTAAACAATTTTTCTTCAGCCGAATATTAACATCTAATAGCCTAAAATATTTTAAGACCACTGTTGGATACCTTAACTCTTGGTATGCCGTGTACAAAAATTTAATCAATGACTAGAGTTTTCTATTAGATGTTCTATGTAGTTAAATGATTAGGTTTCGTAGTAATGTTCATATCACACTAGGCATTTGTTTTATGTATTTGAGATCAGGGAACTGATTAACGAGCCTGATGAGATGGCATGAAATGCCCTGTCCTTAATGGTGTACAATATGATTATGGTTAGCCTTTTGAGAATTTGCTTTGGCTTTAATGTATGTCTTTTCTTCCTCATCTACTAGAACTATAAAATGTGTCAATAGTCTTTGATCAGGCAACTTTCTTTTATTTCAAGACATATGAGTAGCATAAATAAATGAATCATCATTAAAAAAGATTGTGATGATGGTTGTTTCGTGGCCCATTTAATGCTTATGACATAGCTGATAAGTGGCTTCTCAAGGAGAATCTGCCACGTCCATGGCGTTAACAAGTTGTAGAATTTGTATTACAAAATTTAGGACAAAATATTTCATTCTTGGTTCATCATTCAATGATCCTTACAGTAGATGTGAGTACATCATATGGTGTGATACTGTGTTTGTCTTGTGCTTATGTAGTGGGAGTGCCCGCGCGTTGCAGCGGGTGTCCCAACTAACAACAAATTCAATTATGATGCCTATTCGTATTATGAACCACAACGGTGCCTTTTATGCACCCCGATAGCTTGCTCGTGGTCACTACCAATGGAGTCGGGCTTGTGATTGAGATTGGCTACCTGACCATCTATCTCGTGTGTTCAGAACCGAGAAAGAGGCTTCAGGTAGCTTTGATGGTGTTACTTGAGGTTTTAGTCTTTGGTGGAATCGTTCTTTTAGTGCTAACCATGGTGCACACAACAAACAAGCGATCAACTATTGTTGGGAGCATAAGCGTTGTGTCTACTATCCTTATGTACGCTTCACCGTTATCGGTCATGGTATGTACTATGTAGTATGTTTATATACAAAAAAATGAGTTTGTGTTTGATTTAGATTTATGTTCTGCTTAGACTCATATTGGTTCATACCCATTAACAAGCCCGTTTAGACATGTCTAGGTTTGGTGTCGTTAACTTAGGTTTAGGTTTATTGGATCAAATAAACTATCACTAATTTGTGATTTGATGAATATAATGCAGAAATTGGTGATCACAACCAAAAGCGTTGAGTATATGCCTTTTCTATTCTCGTTGTTTTGCTTCTGCAACGGTCTTTGTTGGTTCGTGTATGCTCTTTTCCCATTTGATCCCTTCATCGCCGTAAGCACTTCTTTCACATGCATCTTGTGCATATGACACTTTATTAATAATAATATTAGTCCATACACAAATCAATACCACCTATTGTCAAATTATTGTTGTATATAGTTTTGTGGTGGGGATATAACACTTTTTTAGTCAAATTACTCAACGTGAGTTGTTACATGCATCCAATTATTAAATTCCATATTATAAATTATATATTTGGATTAAATTTCACTAGGTACCTAATGGGCTCGGGGCACTTTTTGGCATTCTGCAACTGATTCTATATGCAGCATTCTATAAATCGACAAAGCCAATGTTGGCAGCCCGAAAAGAGAAACCGGATTTGGCTTGGCTGTAATGACTATGCACAATGGCAATGATGCTAGAGCTTAAACCGTTGGCCCAATGGGCTACAACCCGTATTTAATCAAAACCATATTCAAGGAATATCATTTCACAACAAATATGACTTTGTGTAACAATGATATTCGCTAAATATGGTATTCATTAAAAATATAAACATTATAATAATTTTGTTGTGAAATGTTATGTTGTGTTTTTATGTGAAGATAAGCAGTCAGAAAAATAATGTATCAGAGTTTTCCTTTTATTTAGTTTCGGACTTTGGTTTCTATTGCTATCATTATTTTCCAAAACTTTATAATATCCTTTGTTGTTTTTATTTTGTTTTTTTTTCTAACGCATCAAATCCAAATAAATATTAACTACATTATAACAAAAGGTAACAACAACAAAAAAATAAATCTTTGTTAATAATAACCATAGATCGATAATAGCCACCTTAATAGTTAACACGCCCCATCGATCTCAACCAATTTGAAAACCAATCACCATAGACGATTATGTAACCCGCGCAGTCCACTCTTTTTATCTCTTTCTTTATATGAACAAAGTTTCACATACAATTGTGTAATAATATTGATAATTCTCTACTTTAAACCGTAAGTATCTATATCTATAATACATTATAAAGGAGGAGTGATATACCATATTGTAATTTTGTTATGGGTACAAAGTTTTGTTGCTACATATACAATTTAATAAAGCTTGTTTGATAGGGGTAAATTAGTCACATAGGTGTACATTAAGACACTTACAAGGTTATTAGAGTAATTTTATATTTTGTTTTTAGTTAACATGTAAAATGTGATTCCTTTAGTACCCTCCATCCTTGTAATAGATGGCTCAATTGAATGCCCTTCATTCAATGGGATTCAATGAGAAATGAGGTCAGTTTCTCTTACTCTAGCCATCAATTGAAGGGGCTGCATATGAAGCGTTTGGCTTCAACTTCTTATCAATTCAAGGTTAATCGCTCATCATTAATTCGTCATCAAGGGGTAACTGAAACGACTGCTGCAATGAAGGCGATTAGTTCTAATGGTTGTATTTAGGGTTCGATTGTGGTGATTATATTTGGGAGGTGGTTTGAGAATTACCATCACACACACGCTAACAAAACCCCTCTGCCGATCTCTGTCATTCCCCATACTCCACTGTCCTACACGCTAATGTATTCATCTCCGTCTTGCTTCCTTCCTCCTTCCCAATCACAAATCCGAACAAGGGGCGACATAAGTTTTCTTTACATGGGTGGTTGCAGCTTTTGGTAAGCAAACTAAATTGATTTTTATTTTATTGTGTTTAAAGTGCAATCAATTTTGTTGTGATTGAATTGGTGATTCTGCAATATTGTTACAACTTATTGATTTTAGTATACACAATTCTTATGGTTGTAGTTATTGAAGAGTAATTTACAACTTTGGCCAATTATATAGATAGGTCAAAATTTATAGCTTTGATGGGACTAGAGGAAATAATAGATGTTATTTTCTCTCCTGAATAGTTGTTCTTCGTTTGCACTCTTAATGTTATTTGATGGTCATAATTTCAACAGGTTTTAAAATGGTTAAAGACAAAGTTGGGTTGCAAGGTTGAAGGTTTCAAATCACAGGTATATGTGTTCAAATTTTGTAAATAAACTAGAGTTAGAATTAGTTTAACTTGCTTTCAACCTATATCGGATCTTGTGACTTTGGGATTGAAGGAGCACGTTATATGTGTACGTGTTCATGTATTGTAAACCGTTTTGGTTTCAAACGAATTCAATTGAATGCTAGCAATTAAACTGAAACCCATGATTCATTGGTGTCATTTGAACTGAATTCTAAACTGAAACCGTTTCTGGTCCTCTAACTAATATAATCGACCAATGCTTACCAATTTATAGAGATATATCGAAATCTCAATCAAATCCTTTTTTCTTTAAATATATTTGTTTCTTAAAACACTTACGGATTTTGAATTATTCTTCAATAAATAAACACCTCAACTCATTGATTTACCATCAACTAATTTCGTCTACAACATAGTTATCAAAGGCGTGTTAATCCTTGTAGCAGGTATGGCTAAATCAGTCAATTTATATTTATATAATTTTATAAGATGATTGTTATTTGTAATGATTTGGTGATTTTTTTTATTTGCGCTTCTCGCCTAGGCCACAGGCGGAGCCTAAGCACCTTGAGTGCGCCTCACGCCTTTGATAGCTATGGAGTAGACACAGTGGATGGACTAACAGGACGAGCTAGAATGACTGTGTGAATGACTCATTGAAGCCTCATCTGAAGCACTATGGTTTTTGAATGCTCTCATCACACAAAATAGACATCAATTTATAAAACTTGTAATTTAACATAACAAAATTGACTGTAAATAATGATACAAAGATTTAAAACCATATTTACAATAGTACTGGAAATATCTTTTTCTTAACAAGCAATCTAATATTTGTTCCACAATTAAAATGCTTCAAACAAGTTCTAGGTAGTTTAGCTGTTAATTTTGTTTCCTGACCTCCTTATAGCATCAATTCTGAAAAACTAACATTTATAGTTCAAATTGCCAATCAACATGAAACCACAAATTCTACTTTCTACAAAATAAGTGAATCAACGAATACCTGAACATAATTGATCAAGTCACTAAACAGCACTTAACATTTATATCTGTTCTGTTTGACTTTTGTTAACTAAAAATAAATAAAGTTCGGGGCTGTTTTGGAAGCAATAATGTTGCGCATTTGAGTCTGTTTTGAGTGTTTTCTCAGCAATTAAGTTGCGCGTTTGGGTCTGTTTTTCAGCAATAGAGCTGCACATTCGAGTCTGTTTTGGCAGCAATAAAGGTGCACGTTCAGGGCTATTTTAGCAGCAATAATGTTACGCATTTGGGTCTGTTTTCTCAGCAATTAAGCTGAGCATTTTGGAGCTGTTGTAGCAGCGATAAAGCTGCACGTTCGGGCCTGTTTTGGCAGCAATTAAGCTGCGCGTTTGTGTCTGTTTTGACAGCAATTTTGTTGTACGTTTGGGCTGTTTTGGTTGCATTTTGCAAACACTTTTATGGCTAAAGTGCATCGGCTTTGAGTGACTTTCTAGCTGCTTCAACATTGAAGCTTGGTCAAGGTGTGTCGAGGACTTGAATTCCCCACAAAGTACCCGCAGCAACGCGCGGGCACTCCCACTAGTTATCTTATTAAGGAGGAGGATGGCTAACATAGTCATTTTCATTTCTATACAACTTAAGAAGCAACATGTACAACATAATTAAGCATGAAATTTAAGGGTATTATGGTGATAGTTGGGACAATTAAGACACTTAGAAGGATAACATAGTCATTTTACCCACTTTATTCTTTACAATATCAACACACTTTTACCATACTACCCTCTTCTACCATCCCTGCCCTCACAAAAGCCTTTTCCTATTCTTCAAGAAGACAGGAGTTATTCATCATTTACCTCCACTATTAAACCCATCTTAATAACCAACTTTACTAGGACAGGGAGTTACAAAATTCCATCATGCAATGCCCTCCTTAAATCCCTAAATCACTCACTTGGTTTCATATTTCGAACCCTAATCGACTAATTTTGATTGGTAAGCTATCATAACCCTCAAATGCTCTCTCAATTCCACCACTTTTCTGCAGATGGCGAAACTCTATCGTCTCTGCAGTTCTTACTAATCGATGTGTAAGGTGAGTATATGGTTATGATTTATTATTCAAAAGTCCTACCATCATTTGCTAACTTTTCAGTATTTTGAGTCTTAAACAACATTGAATTACCATAAGAAAAGTACCAAAATTGTATGAGATGATTTGTGTTTCAGGTGTAAACGGTTGGCGGAAATGTCTCGATCGTTACTTTAAATGCATAAATTTCGACTCAAAATTATGGTAAGTACAATTTTTGTAGTAAAATCTATCACTTGCATATCGACATGAAATTCTTTAACATCCCACTGTTTTCATGTGAATCACCATTAGTGTTACTAGAACTTAGATTGGATATATGCCTTTTACTGTTGGCGTCATGAGATAATATTATAATTTTTTTTTGTGATAAACAAGTTATATTAAACCAAAGACAGCCAATTACAAGTGATACGTAGGTAAACGAGCCACAAGTTGCGCTGACGTGGTTGCCGTGAAGAAGTCGAACCTTGCGGAGACGCTTATGGTTGGTTCGTTGTTTGGGTTATGGTACCTGTTTAATATCTACTTTAATATTTATAACAAACATGTTTCTTCATATTCTTTACTTTCTTTTCTTTTAATTTCATTTCCCATGGTTGATTTACAATTTGCATACTGTTTAGTGATTATGTACACGTCACATGCGTTGCGTTTCGTTTCGTTATCACTTGATTTCCTATATTATGTTATATTTTGTTTATTTATATATGTTAAGATAATAGTTGTATGCTTGATGCCTTGATCAATTTGAATCCCTTGCTGTCTTATTAAATTAGAATATTTGTTGCTATTGCATGTTTGGTTAAAAAATGTGCGCATAATGCTTGCATCACATGATTCGCTCTGATGTGTCACCTTATGCGGTTGACAATATTTGGACAAATTGGACTGAGATTGCAATGGTCGAGTTTTTGAAATCTAATTGAACATATCTCACCATCGATTGATCATATCCGATTAGAGATGACGAGAATATATATTATATGTTAATGGTTAAAAGTTAACAAGCCTGTTAGAATGTTTATCTATATAAAAGGTTTTTAGTATATATTAATAACGAACGCTGGAATACGTGATGTGCGGCTTTGCGCATTGGATCGCCACGTGCTTTTTAAAACCATGATTACATGTCATTATTATTTGTAATATATACGTTTGTTTTGATTAGCATGTTGCTAAAGCTGTAGTAATGGACCATGTAGATCTTATACTGCTATACATGTGAGCCTTGATGACTTTAAAGATCCGTTAATGCGCAACATTCTTATGATCAACGCTGCAGGTTTTGAAAGTCTTCCCAAATCCAATAACCGTGACTACAGTACAGTTTGCTGTTGGGAGTGTCATTGTGTTTTTGATGTGGACGTTAAATCTTCACAAAGGGCCAAAAATTAGCGGTGCACAGGTACACTCATGTTGTGGAGGATATGTTTTATATCTTAATTTATTTGTTTACAGGAATCATTGTATAGGTACTACATTTCATATTTGTTTCTTATACAACATATATTTTTACAGGAATCATTGGATAATATTCCACTTTTCTCATTCATAACAATTATGTCTTTTTTTTGTTGGCCCTGTTACTCTCTTGACTGACTGAGTGAGGTTCACCCCTTCATACCTCCAATCTGCTGTGAGTATTTTTTTTCATAATTGAACTTTGTGATGTGTTATTTTTTCTTATATATTTTCTAAATAGTTATATATTGAGAACTAGAAATTGTCTTTTAAATTATCTTTCCAGGGATTGAATGTCAAACAAGTGTGCATTAGTTATATATATTGAGAATTAGAGATTGTTTTTTAAATTAGAGATTGGTTATGTAAATACTTAAGCCAACTCCACACCAAAATAATTGTTTATTAATAAAATTCATAGCCGAAACATCATTTTTTAAATTGGTTCTGTTAATACGGTTTAGTTTCTTGGGTATATAACACGCTGGTTATTCGGTTGCTCTACTAATCCAAAGTTACACCATTCATCCAAGCTTAAAAATGCTCATGATCGTGGGCTTACTAAAGAACGTGATGATGGACAGTCTATGTTTTTTGATTATTTGTCATTGTTCTTGGTATGCTACAAGCTAAAAACTCCCACAAATAATCCTTATTGTTGGTACTTTGAGATTGGATTTTATCTATAACATATCAAATACTTTCTTTTTTGCAATAAGGGGAGCATGCCAAACGGTTGAAAGTTGCGAACAATATATTTTCAGGAAATACATTTTATTGCGAACAATATATTTTCAGGACATACATTTTATATTTTTTATTTGAAGATCAAGATTGTTATTGTAATAATATTTTTTTTTCTGTAATCAACTAATCAAAATCAACATACTCGTTGTTCATTAAAAAAATGGACAAAATGTGTTGTGCATCAAACCAAACCGGCCTGTTACGAAAATCACCCATTTAAAGCTGAATGTCTTTTGAATTGTTAGCCAACATGCCCCATCTTGCCACCTCTGCTTGTTACAATTTTTTTGCATTATTCAGAACAAAATTAGTAGCTGAATATATACACATATTGTTGTTATCTCCCGGATCATCATAAGCTACATGACGTCATTAACGGGGTTCAAAGTTTAATGCTTTCTGGTGTTGATATGGAATAAGTTTTCTACTTTAGGTTTTTATGTTTTGTTAGCACATTCTTATTTGTAACCCGTGGCTGAAAGTGAAGATAACGTTCCCAGTCAAGTTATAATCTCTGATGCACTTGCCGACTGTTTGGGAACCATAGAAAGAGAAATGTCCCAATCCGTTGCTTTGAGCCTTGAATGACATCAATCTTGAGGTACGTGTATGCTTTATGCCATACGTTAACATTAGAGGTGATAGTTTCAACACTTTCACTTGGGTTGTATTGGTTTATGCCATCTTGCTAAAAAGATAACGGGTCAAACGTCACTAATTTTTAATGCATAAAACTTCTCTAAGAAAAACCAGCTGATTGAGGCGACAACCATACATGATGCACAAGTTAAAGTTGCCTAGAGGCACGCGCATCAGGTGTGCCTCTTGTACATGACCAGATTTTGCGCATTCAAGGTTGCATATAGAGGTGTCTGTGTTTTCTTTCCTTCAAATAGGTGAATGTTTCTTAAGTTATTTGTGATTGGATTGTTCTTGGTGAACCAACTTTATGATAGTTATTTTCATGCAGAGAAAAAGTTCATCTGTTATATATGGGCATGATGGAAATTCTTTTCAAACATCTTTCCATCAGAATTCAGAAACTAGGTAAATTTAAATATGTGTTATATATATATATATATATATATAGGGTAAGTATCTAGTAGAAACTCACTTGAGTTGTGGAAACTTTAGAAACTCATCTAAAGGTCCACATCTAGCCACGTATTCAAGTTATAAATCTGAATGGGGGACATATTTGTCATTTAACATTTTATTGATTCTCTCTCTTCCTGCCAAGTTAACAAGCTTTAAGCTTTATATCTTCACACTTCACTCTCACCTCCATCACTTCATTCTTTCTTTTGAACCATTATCTCTCTCTCTCTCTCTTTTTATTTCATTTTTACATCAAACACATTCATCCAAATCTCTCTCTGTCCTCTCTATCTTTAAGAGATTAAAGGTGTACGACGGTGATGCATAAGGGTGGTGTTGTACGGCGATGGTGGTTTGGCGAGAGTTGGGTACGGCGGTGGTGGTTGTAAATTAGGTGTATGGCGTGGTGACGAGGTGGACGACAAAATGGTGTGTAATCGATCTTCTTGTATCTTTTATCTCATTTTTAAATGCGACAAAAACAAGTCGTTTATTTGAAAGGGTGAACAACGATTATTTATGTGGGTTTTTGGGTTTTTTTTACTCATACAAAATGAGCTCGTTTTGAGTGGACGACGGTGGTACGACTACGGTTGTTTAGAGTGGTGAAGAGGTAGACGGTGGTGGCGGCGAGCGGCGGTGGTGACGAGGTGAATGGAAAATGGTGGTGTTTGACCAGATCTGGGTAAGTTACTTAACTGTTAACTTAACATCTTAGTCAAAAATGCTAAACATAAAAACACTTTTGGGTAAGACTTACATTTGGGTCATTGGGTGTTTGGCCTTATTTTTCATTTTGAAATAATGCCTGAAATGTTTAAATATACTTTGTAAATAAGTTGAAAACTTCGGTGGTGGTTTTTAAGATGTCAATTTGAATCAAATTATTTGGGAACAATCTTGGAATACTAAAGAAACATTATTATATATTATATTTCACATTTTATGTAAATTTTTTTTTCGGATATCTTAGTATATATATGATTAATACATGTATCGTCATTAATTGGGAACGTTTCACAAAATCTTTGACATCAACCTCTTCTTAAATCCTAATTTTCTGTGACTATTTAAATTTTTTTTACTAATAACATATATACAAATTATATTATCTAGGTGTAATGTAATAACTTTTAAAAAGATTTTGATATTTTTCTTATAAATGTATTTTAAAGATTGTTTAACTAATGTTTCATTTCTTTCAAATGAAGGTAGATGGTTTGATGAAGATGAGAAAAAGAGCTTAGTTTGGATGTTTTTTTTCTTGTAACATTAAGTTGTAAATCATATTTTTTTTCTTGTTAGATATGTGATGCAACTTGAGACAACGGAATAGAGTGCATTTTATTGAAGTTAAATTGGGCTTTCTTATGTAACTTGTGTTGTTACAACGTGATATATGTTTTTTTTAATGAAAGATGCTATTTTTCTATGTAACATGTCTTGTTACAATGTAAAAAATTATCAACATTGCTCTTTACAAACAAAGTGGTTTTGTATATATTGTAGCATTTATATAATATATAAGTTGTAACATTTGTAGATACTGACAAAAGTTGTAACATACTAGAATAAACAAGTTGTAACATAATAACAAAAAATGTAACATACTGTAACAAAAATGTAACATTTGTGATGCAACTTGATACAAAGTGGTTTTGTATATATACAGTACATGTTGTAACACAATAATAAAAATTGTAACTTACGAACAAATTAGTTGTAACACAGTATATAATATGTTGTAACACAATAATAAAAAATTGTAACTTACGAACAAATTAGTTGTAACAACGGTATATAATAGTTTATGTTGTTCAATTAATATATCTCTAGTTCACTTGTAACAGATTTAAAGAGAAAGGAGAGAGAAAGAAAAATGAAATTAATATGATAGAGTAAAAAATAGTTTTAATAAAGTAATATTTAAAACATGTGAGACTTTTATATTTCTTAATATTTTTTAATGAAACAAAATAAAAAAAAAATGCAGCCGTAAGTCTTTGTGCAAAAGATAATAACTCAAAAGATAATAATACTCTATATGAAATCTTGGAACTCACAAACAAGTAATTAAAAAATAATAATTCAAAAAGACATTATACTTTGACTTTTTATTAGATGAATCTTGTCAGTAAAGTAAAAAAGTACAAGTACTTTATTGGGGTGAAGCTTTTTCAATTAATTTGGACGAGACAATAATGCCCTTCAACAAGATTACAAGAAAAAAGGACATGACTTTTATTAATAAAAATGTTGGATCAATATCAACCATTGATGTTGGTAGATCAATGGTCAAAATTGAGTTTTCTAGGGTTTCTACAACTCAAGAGGGTTTCTAAAATATCCAAACCCTATATATATATATATATATATATATATATATATATATATATATATCTACGTTGTTCGTTGACTTCACTCTTTTGTGTTAAATTTTGTAAGTGTACTTGCTCTACTGGTTTTTATTTGTAGCAATTTCTTTACAAAATCCAACAAATACATATTTCAGTACTACTATGTTCAATCATGTATTTTTGTTTGGGAATAGGCATGTTGGATAACAAGTTAAAATGGGGTTGGATCAAAACGGATCGGGTCAAGATCGCCAGTTTGGGTTAGGGATCAACATGCTTTTGTCCTTTTTTGGGAAATGCTTCATATATTATATATAGTGATTACTAAAACAACAACATTATTTAAATACCAATATCACTTTTTTGGTTTAAAATGATATTGGCAGGCAATAGCTTTTGAGATGCGTATTAGGAGATCTATAATCTGGTTAGACGTTTCCATGTTTGAGCTCAATTTTCTTATCTTACCCATTTGACCCGTTCTTAAGTAAATACAACGTGAATAGATCCATTTTCATATAAATGGGTCGAAGTTCTCATGCTTTAAAATGTTTATTTTCTGCTATATACTAATAAATTATGCGCATCAGGTAATTCAGCCGGTAATATTAACATAATGCAGCATTCGAAGTCCTATAAATACCGCCAGCCAAACCAGCGGCTATATAGTTGGGTGACAGAAAAACTCAAGCTTTGATTCAGGTTCATTTCATTATTTTGTTATATCCCATTTATGCTTGTTTGATTTTCATCTTCTTCAAGGACGTAACCACACATAGTTATTTCTCACCATGTTTCTTATTGATACTTATTTGATTCGTTCTTTGTTAGGAGAAAGACGATATAATTGTGCATCACATTATTGTGATCATTGATTCATGTCGAAGGTAAGACAGATTCTTTTATTCATACCATTTTCCTTGCTTCTTCATTTACATTGCCGAGTGTTGCGTCTCTATTTCAGTTTATATTGTATAAGTGGACCCACAAAATATACTTAACAGTCCAAAATGTCAAAATCCTGCATTAGTAACTTATCATTATAATTGGGTGGCACCAAGCATCTATATGAAGTTTCATTATTTGGTTACTTACAAGTTAACATGATGCCATGTATTTAACTGTTAGTAAAATATAAAATATTTAGAAACCCTTCACTAATGACAAAGAGATCTTGCAAAAACTATAAGCCAGTTTTTTACATAATTTTGTGTTAGTAGTTTCTATTGCAGAAGCATGCCACACGGGTTTAAATTTTCACATAAACTGGAATAAGAAACTTCAGACAATGGTAGTAGATGCCACAAAGCCTTTCTTAAGGAGTACTGATCTATTTGTGAATGAGCTGGAAATGCATGTAGTTTCAGCAATAATATTGAAGCATATGATAAAGTGTATGTCAAGCATTTATGTGAAACTCGCCACACAATGTGAGCCTAAAAATCATAACCACCCGCGATTCCCACTAGTTAATAATAATAATAATGGGTGTCTTTAAGATGGTTGCCTTCTATCTTGGTTGTAATAAGCTTATGCACCATGCACAATGGCGAGGAGTCAATGACGCTAAAGCTTAAATCTGGAGAGAGTCGGTGACGGATTGACTGTTAGGCTTATGTTATTGTAAAAATAAATAAATAAATTATTAGCAATAAAAAGACAATTTAGAAACGTAGATGATTTCGCATCATAATCAGAGTTTTAAAACATATCCTACGGATAAAAAAAGTATATAATGATTTAAATTCATACATTTGTAAGAAATGAGAATGCCTTTTCCATGGATTTTATATGGATAATAAACCATTAAAATGATACCCCTTATGCAAAAAATGTGTGTGATTTTTTTTAACTTTCAGTAATAATATATATCATTTATTTTTATATATTTAAGAAATAAGAATGTCTCGTAATTTTATATGTCCCGTATAGTTCTATACATGGCGTAAAGAGGTTCAACCATTAGGATTTAATGCAGTTTGAAACCTTATACGCCACGCAGGCCGGTCCTGAAGATTGAAGTGTCTAGTACGAGTTAGAAAAAAAGGGCCTTAGGCCCTAACAAGTCAATCACGCACATTGCGACGAACGAGAAATCGGTTAGTTTATGTGTAATCATTATAGTGAACGGCAAAAAAACCAAAAAAATATAAAGGTAGCATGCCATAATCGAAATGTTATATAATAAAAGTTGAAGAGGTTTATGGCCCACGCGTGATGCAATGACAAATTAATATACATATTTTAATCTTTTATAGAAAAACATTTTTTCTCAAAGTTTTATTAATTCTAAAATCATTATGATGTTACTAATTTGGAACTAAATTTATTAATAATAATTTGATAAATTATTTTTAAAAAAGAATAAAAACCAAAGCAAGGTGGAAAAGTAGTAAGAAAAATGAAAAATTGCCAAATAATAGTTGAAGGGGACTTGAACCCAAGAATAACAAACAAGGAGACAACACCCTCAACTATTAGGCCAAACCATATTTTCTTTGTAGTTTTTATTCTTTATTTTTTTATATAAAATGTATAATAGAAAAAATCCATATTTAGGCCCCTCGAAAAAACGGGCCTCGGTTGGGGGTGCGGCTCGCCCACCCATAGGGCCGGCCCTGACGCCACGTATAAGTGCTATACGTGGCGTACAGAGAGGTGTGCAAATAATTGAATTAATTCAATATGTAAAGCGATGGGGGAATTTAGTTTGAAAATCTGTTATAGGTAAGTCACTGGCTTTCAAAACAATAATTTGTAAAACAAAAGAAAATTGGATAATGTTGATAAGAATCAATGATAATCTATATATTATTAAATTATAAAATTAAGAAATAGAACACAGCCATTAAGGCTATGGCCCAATGGTGGGTTGTATTGTTTAGAAAAGGGACATGGTTCGATCCCCACTAGGTGAAAAAAGGAAATTTATAAAGTGATAGGAGAGTAATTAGACATACAAAAAAAAAGGAAATAGAACACAGGTTCGATTCCCACTGGCTGCAGGTTTCTCTTTGGAGAGCCAGGTTCGATTTCCACTGGTTGCAGGTGAGGTGGGAGGTTTTCAGGCTTAGCCTGTTTCCTACCCTGGAGGTGCCCGGTTCGAATCCCACATCAGCCGGACTATGTCATGTATAAGCCCGAGCTAGATGCCGTTCAAAAAAAAATAAAAAAAAAAAATAAAATAGAACACAGTCAGAGTGTGGCTTTCGATTTGGCCTTTAAATGATGTAGTTGAATGCATGCAAATCTATGGTGTACGTGGGATAAGAAATGTTTGACTCAAATTCAATGCTCCTAGTAATCCCATTCATCAAGCAGTCAACTAAATTCCCCCGTCGGCTTTACATAATCATATGGCAACAAAAAAAAAAATGTGTAAGATATTTTCTGGCATCGATTGTTTTCGCCATCACCTCAACTCAATTAGGTACACCTAAAAAATTGTCTTCAACTATTTGCCAGTGAGCTTTTGTAGATCCTCAAGTTTTTTGTTGATACGGTGAGTACTGTATGCAGATCGACGAGCTCTATAACTGTTGGGTCGTACGGTGGGCATTGACCCACCGTCCGACCATGGTGGATCCACAACTGAGAATAAGTACAACATGTATTTTATGTGTGACAAGTATGTATATATTATAGTACATAAAATTACAAAGTTTTCAAATGCTAATGTTTCTAGCGTTTCCAATTAATAATAATCATTGGTTTGGTACATTCATACTAAGATATACATTAATACATATATAAAATATTTTAGCAATGTAGCTGGGGATGAAAAGGAATCAAACAAACACAAAACATTGTAACAAAAATTCACCATTGAGACCATTTAAGTTATAAGTTTACAACTTTTAGGATCAACGTAGAAGGTGGTAGAAGGTGATAAGTGAATCAATTTAATATTTTTTTTATAATATAAACTTATATACTTAATGTTTTTAACCGTAAGTAATATAAAATTTTTAATGTTATTCTTTTAAAAAGAAAATTCGGACAAGTAGCCAAATAGCAAAGAAAATAACTAGAACTAAGTGCCTTACCTGTCATCTTCATTTATGTTCTTCCATGCCCATTTCTGATCATTTATGTCATCCAATACTTCCATGCAAATCTACTAAAGTAGTAAGGCTAATGGGTCTGGGGCTTATCCCGGTCTGTTTTGGGTCATCTGGGATGGTGTCACACCGCCCACGATGCGTCTTCCGTCTTAACGTCTTTTTTTGGTACGTTTGGGACGGGCCGTCCGAACGTTTGAAAACACCACATTAATGCATTATTTAAACCGTCAGTTATTTTTAATGTTATTTTCACGAAATCAGAAAAATAACGTTAAAATTAGCGCAACTTTACTTTCAACCCCCAAGTAATCTCTAAAAAACAAGTAATGTCGTATTTACGAAGGTCAGTTATTTGTGAGTTCAATGAAAACGCGATGGGGGAGGATACTATTTCGGTTAGCCCGGCTCAGCAAGAGTTAAAACGAATTCTTGTTACGTAACGAGCACATACATCTAAATCTTCAGCGGATTTGATTAAATACATTGAACAACGGACACGAAGATTAGTTTCTTTGTAATTTTTTTAATGTTGTATTTTTTTGTAACTTTTATTTATTAATTTTAGTATTTATTTTAATTTATATTAATTTGAATTTTAAAAAAATAATAAAAAAAAGGGAAGGACTAGCCAAGAAGACTACCCTACACACCTTTGAACCCCATCCCTTTAAGAGAAAAAAAGAGCACCCTCGGCTTTGGGGCATCAGACTATGTAGCCGATTCGGCTACACTGCCGCCGCCGATGCGGCTTTGCCTTTAGGCTTGGATTCTCGGGCTACATCTCCCCGAAGGTGAAGGTGGGTTTGTGGTTGTGGTCCATAACATGGGGTGTGTATGATTGGTGAGTAAAGTG
>JAUTDX010006455.1:0-29840 GCA_030844895.1 Ambrosia x helenae
CTATCTTTCTAGATAATGAATCCGCAAACCTCACCCACCACCCGCTGCCACCTCATCAACCGTTGCTGCCAAAACTAGCCGCCCCCACACCTATTGCCGATTATTGGGGAGCGATTGGACGCCATTTCCTTCAATAGATTTATGGCACAATCTATCCCGACCTCTTGAAAACCATTCTCAAACCTAACACCACGGCCCATGCCGCATGGCAAGCCCTGGATCGTTGTTTCAAGATAACAAAGGCATTCAGGCCCTTTACCTCAAACAAAACTCGCCACTACTCGCCTCGAAAACTTTCCTTCCATGTTGGCTTATTGTCAGGAAGTGAAAGTTCTCGCCGACCAACTAAATAATGTTGATGCCCATATTGATGAACAAAACCTAGTGCTTCAAACCTTGGTCGGACTAATTGAACAATACGAAAGTATTGCAACCATTCTCCAAAACACCGAACAAATCCCTTCATTCTTTTAAGTTCAGTCCCAGCTTTGCATGAATGAAACAGAAAGGCCAACAACGCACTACATGCGTCAAACGTTGCTGCCAACAACTTTACTGCCCAAGGTTGGAGCTTCGATTCCTCCTCCAACGGCACCAATCAATCGGCTGTTGCTCCCACTTGAGGTGATTATACTCGCGGCAGGGGTGGATCTCGTGAAGAGGTCGCGGTCAACCGTTTTCTTAACCGGGCCGAGGTATGGAACCTACACACCATCCCAACTTACAAACCCCTACATTGTGTTTTCGAACTCATGGACCCAAATCCATTGGCTTCGATTCTACAATAGGCCCAGGCCCAAGCAACCCAACCTAACTTATACGGACCTCTTTTTCTTTATCCTTTGGCTCCAAGCCCAACTCCGGTCCAGGAATTCTTGGCCCACCCCGGCCCAAGCAAACACAGCCTACACTCTAACTCCAACGGACATAACCCAAACTCTGTACCCACACACACACACACACACACACTCTCTCTCTCTCTCAACCAACAACAAGATCCAGTTGGTTACATAGGCACAGGAGCTTCGGGTCATATGCAACAACCATGTAATCTCTCCATGTCTACTTTTAATACTTGCACTAATAAACAAATTATTATTGGTAATGGCATGACCATCCCAATTATTGGACAAGATGACCAAATCTTACCCCCACCCTCCCCCATTTAAAACTAAACAACATCATGTATGCCCCCAACCTTATTAAAACCTCATCTCTATCTATCGCCTTCCAACTAACAATTTAGTCTCTGTCAAATTTGACCCTTTTGGTTTTCTTGTGAAGGACTTCAAGACCAAGGAGCCTATCCTACGATGAAATAGCCCAGCGACCTTTACCCTCTTTCCTACAACTTCAAAAAGCACCTTTCAACAAACTTCGCTTTTGCAGCCATTTCTCAAGATCATTGGTATCAACGTCTTGGGCACCCGGGCCAAGATTTATTGCATTCTATAAAGTCTTCGTCTTTTATTAATTATGGAAAACTAAATAAGTCACTTTGTCAGTGTTGTGTTTTTGGCAAAAGTGTAAAACTTCCCTTTTATGATTCTATTAATGTTACTCATTTATAATGTGACATTATTCATAGTGGCTTGTCGACCTCCCCGGTCTTAAGTACCGGTGGTCATCACTATTATATTTTGTTCCTTGACGATTTAAGTGATTTTCTATGGACATACCCACTTGAAAATAAATCTCAAGTTTACACCACATTCACCCACTCACAATCTCATTGACACCCAATTTGAACGTAAAATCAAACAATTCCAATGTGACAATGGCACCGAATACAAAAATAACAATTTTCAACAATTTTTCCATCCACAATGGAATGTATTTTGCTTCTCTTGCCCTTACACCTCATCTCAAAACGACAAAGCAGAATGCACAATACGAACCATTAACAACATGATTTGCACACTTCTAGCCCAAGCCTCCCTCCTCACTAACTTCTGGCACCATGCCATAGAACTCGCCACTTACCTTCTAAACATTATACCAAAAAAATCCACAACTTCCTCTCCCCCACCACCCTCCTCTATAATTGCCTTTCCACATACAAAGACCTAATTGGCGTGTTCGGTTGTCTTTGTTTCCCCATTCTCCCTTCCACAACCATCCATAAACTCGCCAATCGATCCCAACCGTGTGTCTTTCTCGGTTATCCACCTAACCATCGAGGCTACAAATGCATCGACTTAACCACCAAAACCATCTTCGTCTCCCGTCATGTTCACTTTGAGGAGACGATATACCCATACTCCATTTTCTAACCATCCAAGCCCAATACCTATGACTTCCTATCATCTACACTTCATCCATTACTTTGGCTCCATATTGCCAATCCTTCACAACCCACTTTCGGTTCATCACCTTCTAACCATCCATACCGTCTCCCCAGTCCATACCCCCCCAATTACTTGGTAACCGGCCCAGCTTCCACTCCTGCCCTCGACCCACCTCCACCTTCTCACCATCCCCACAACCCACCACCGTCCCCATCTCAGGCCCAAAAGCCACATACCCACAGCTCATGCCCAACCCAAAACCAACATACCCACAGCCCGTCCCCATCCGCATCTCTTGTCCTTACCTCCTCCTCGACCAATCCCACTCACCAACCACTTGTAGACAATCCAAACGTCCAGCCTACCACCCGTACCATCCGTACTCATCCATGGACTGTATCTCCAAACCTAAATAATTTTAAACATAAACACCTCGACCATCATTCCAATTCCAAAAAATCTTCATGTTTTCTTGTCCATGCCTGAATGGCATATAGCTATGAGTGACGAATTCAGTGCACTTATTAAAAAAAGACTTAGGAGTTGGTTCCTCATCGTTCTGATATGAATGTTATTCGCAGTATGTGGTTATTTAAGCATAAGTTTCATTAAGATGTCACTTTGGAACGTTACAAAGCTAGGTTGGTTTGTGATGGACATACTCAGTAGGTAGGCATTGATTGTGGGGACACCTTCAGTCCAGTGGTTAAACTGTTACAAATCTGAGGTAGTTGCTATGTATGTTCAGGCTAAATTGTTACAACAAGACCTCTGATCCTTCAACACCTCCAGTGGCATAAATTGTTGATGTTTATGATAGTTTGTCACTGTTTACCAATATCAACTTTACCCCCGGTTACAACTCAAGCTTCTCCAGTTACTACTACTGCAAGTTCTTTAAGTATCAAGATTTTGATTAAATGTATTTCAAGAATAACTTATATCTTTATTGCACTTATTTATCAAACAAAGACAATAAATTCAAGAGTTACATTATGTTGAAGAGTTGCACAACTCGATGGGTTGTTTACCATGTTGTTACCCCTTTTCTTCGGCTGCGTTGGACTTATTTCGTCGTTCAAGTTTGGCATCGATGTGACACGCGGCAAACTTCGGTTAATAACTTTTGTAAATCTAGTGTGTCTACCTTTGCGAGTCATGCATACATCACACTTAACGGGGTCAGTTGGGTCGTTATGACGGTTCCGGGAATCATCGGGAGTCGTTACAGTGATCCACGGATCATTGGGAGTCGGTCCATAACCATGTGAACAAGGATTGGTGATTTGTAGAATCTCCGGGTTTAACGCACACACACAAGTCTCAAGTCCCGAGAATTGGTGAACGAATGTGAACGTGTTAGTTATCATGCATTATGTGTTTATAATCATTATGTGACTTGTCGGTATGTGAATACGTGCTTATATGTGTTAAAATAGTGTTTAACGCGCCGAAAACCCAAAAATGCATGCTGAGGGCGAGTACAAGAAGTGACAGGCGATTACAACATGCAATTAGGATCTACTCGCTAGTTTATAGGCGATTACAGGACCTAATCGCCTATAGCAGCAGCCTACTCTCCTGAAACATGTTGAACGACTAGAAACACCTATAAATACCACCCTTGTGTTGCAAAACATTATTTTTGAAACCCTAACTCACCCCAAAGCTATTCCACACCATAACCAACCTCTGGAACACGTTTTTTGCCCTAGAATCCATCTTTTCAAGCTTATACATCATTCTTTTGCAAAATCCAAGGTGTGTTATCCATCCTAAACCTTTGTAAAGTTGTTATTTTGCTCCCTAAAGGTCCAGACATGGTTTCTTAATGTTTATGTCTTTGAAAACCCATTAAAAAACAGTTTCTAAACAAGTCTAAACCTTCATACTTGTTCTATGTGGTATAATCATGCAAAATGGGATTTATTATTAAAACATGAGGGTTTGTATGTGTTTAATGCATTTATGATCTTAATAAGTTGTTAGGATGCTTATATATGAGTTTGGAGGTTAATGATTGTGTTTTAATGATAATATGGTTTTTGACATGTTTGAATGATTTAGGAAGATTTAGGGTGTTATGATGTGTTTTGTTGATTCCATAAGGTTAGGGGTTGCTCTAGGATGATGCTATAATAGTAGGATGATGTCGGAAAACGTTGTTATGTGGTGAAATCTGGATATTTGCTATTTAGGGTAAGTTTTGCATGTTGATGTGATGTTTACATAATAATATGCTATTTTTAGGAAACGCTTGCATTTGGAGTTGTTAGAATGATGATAAATTAGGGGTTGTTGCTTGGAATAAGTTGTTTAATGATTTTAATGGGTTTGATATTGGGTGTTTTTAATGTTTGGGTCTGATTTGGAGGGTTTAAACGCGCGAAATACGGCTTTATGCTGCAGGGGGCGAGTAGGAAATCCTAATCACCCATAGAATAGGCGAGTAGGCCTACTCGCATGAAATTATAGGCGAGTAGCCCTCTACTCGCATGTAATATAGGTGATTACAATCCTAATTGCCTGTTTGACTTTCCTGATTCCAGTTAACTTTCCTAAATGCATGTTTGATTCCTAATCGTGTGTTTTGCTGTTGTAAGTGTATTTTAACATCCCGAAACATGGTTTGACACCTAGGAACATGTTAGGAACCCCATGACAAGTCTAATAACCTGGTAACACGTGTTCGAACTCGTTTATGCGTTATTTGAGCTATATGCTAGACTTAGGGAACTTTTGCGCATGTTAAGTATCTAATGGCATATGATTGCATGATATCTTGCATTTGGCTAAAACGTGGGATGTCGGCTCACCAATGGGATGTCGGGTCTTTTTCTGTATGGTCGGTTTAACGTTCAAACATGTTTTCAACGCACACAGTTATGGTCTGGACAATTGGGGACTATTAGCCTTTGGGTTAGTAGTCATCACACTTATGTAAACTCATTGATAGGTCGCAACTAGTTGGGGATATCAAACACGTGTCGGATTAGTGTTTAACTGAAGACGCAACCTAAGGTGAGTTCACGGACCCACTTTTATCAGTTTTGGTATTCGGGGGAGAAACATGCTACACACTTATGTTCATAAAAACTTATATACAAACATGATTTGGTTATACTAAAGTGTTCCTTGTTTACTAAACGACTCATTTTAAGTTCTGGCCAAAACTATGAACATGTGGTGACGCATAACGGGGGAATGTGGATAACGGTAGCTTCATAGTATTCATGTATTCGTGTATACGTGTATTCGTGTAACCGTGCATTCGTGTATTCATGCATTTGTGTATTCAGGTTTCCGTGTATTCTTGTATTCGCATCAGTAAAGGTTTACAATTTTCAAAACTCACGGAAACATTTTACTTAAAAACCTGTGAACTCACCAGTATTTTGTACTGATGTTTTTAGCATGTTTTCTCAGGTCGCTAAATCAGATTAGACGCATGGAGTCGCGCTCGCGTCTAGGATCATGTCTTGGTTGTCAAACATTAAACTCATGTTTTGTCTTTGTTTAGATTTTTGTAAACTTGAAATGCTTCCGCTACATTTTGGATCATGGTTTTTTTTAAATTATGCATGAATCGGTTTACGTATCGTTTTACAACCACGATATTTGACCAAACACATTGAAATAGAAGCAGATCATGAATTGAAAAGTTCTATAATAAATCATTAAACGATTTACACAAAACTGGATCACCAAAAATCCAACTTTTTTTTTTGCCTCTTTAAGTATTGATTTCATTAGTGTTTAAAGTATGTGATAAAAACTTAGCTACTGTTTTAAGAAATTTTCTTACCAAAATATTCTTTTTCCACATATCAAACATGATTGTTATTTTTTTTTTTTATCAAAAATATTTTTATTATTGATCAACGAAACAAGTTACATTTAGATGGTGGGTAAGCGGGCAACAAGCTGCGCGCTATTCCCTTTTGAAATAATAAATTGGAGCTAGATCGTTAAATTTATGACCAGTAAAAAATATGTCGATATAGAAAATAAAACAATGAGATAGAATTGGTAAAGAAAACCCTTATTATTCATATCAAATCATAATTCTATTTTACTAATAAATAAAAATAAAATCACACCTTCAATTAAGTAAAAAAATGTATGTGTAGGTGTCAGAGTAGGAATACGGAAACAGTATCAACCAAATAAAAAAAGCATTATCTCTCTCCAAACAACATTATATTTATCTCTCTCCAAGTAACCATCTTCTTCTTCACTAATGCTCTGCAACTCAAATGTTGATAGAAACATCAATCAATTCTTCCTATTAATTCTACTAACCTTGATAAAATTAGGGCATCTAGGACCCCTACTGGCTCTAATGAAGTTCCGCTACTGATGAATTGATTTAATATGTATTTATGAATTTTATAAAAAACGCGCCTTTAAAAAATATAGGCCCTAGCCGCGTGGCCTCCTCGGCTGCCATAAAAGCCGCCTCTGAACAGAGAGGAGGGAGGCTGTGGGATGTCGAGGTCGGTGGCAGAGAGCAGAGAAGAGGGAGGCAAGTCAGTGGATGAGATCGAGTAGAGAAGATGGAGGCGGTGTGGATTCGAGGTCGTATCTCAGACCAGAGAAAACGGAGAAGGTGTGGCGCTAGAGGTCGATGGCTGAGATCAGAGGAAAGGGAGGCAATGAGATGAGTGCTTGGTAAGAAAGGTGAAGCAATCAGGCCAGGAAAAATAGTGTGACGACGGGATGAGGGCTGCATGTGAGAAAGAACACCGCGACGGGCATGAGAGTAACAGCCTGCGGTAGAGGTGGGTGGTAAAAGGCGTTAGGGTGGAGATGAGGGGTGGGTGAGAGAGAGAAAGGTCAACAGGGAGGAAGAGGTATGGTTGGAGAGAGAAACACATATCAAATACCCACCAAATAAACGAAAATACGAAACTACCTTAAAATATAACAGAATTACGAAACTACCATGAACTGTTCATCCCCATTCCTTTATTAATGTATATATATAAGATAATTTGGTTTGAATTGCTTTTCCTGGCAAGGTCGTCATCATCACTATTTTCAAAAAATGGTGGTTCTCGACAATGCATTTAATGGGGGGATCGTTGAGGTGTTGGGCTCCCATACAATCCAAACAGCTCGAAGGTAATGAAGGCTTTTTGAGAGAAATCAAGTTAAACGGGTGTAAATATAGGTTGTGAAACCATAGATGG
The DNA here is from genome assembly GCA_030844895.1 of Ambrosia x helenae. Taxonomy (NCBI): domain Eukaryota; kingdom Viridiplantae; phylum Streptophyta; class Magnoliopsida; order Asterales; family Asteraceae; genus Ambrosia; species Ambrosia x helenae. Next base: position 7,481 of record JAUTDX010006455.1, read on the forward strand.
TGAAAAATAATTATGTGCATACTGGCCATTTTAAAAAATTGTGGTGATGGTTGTGTAAAAAAATTTGGTGGCGACGCTTGTGGTTGTGCGGTGGTATGGTGCATAAACGTCAACACCAAAAACGCCCCCTAGTTGGTTCGAACCGTCCTCTCTTTGGTTTGAACCGTGCATTCGTAGGTTTGAACCGCTCCCTTGTTTGGTTGAACCACCACCTCAATTGCTTGAACCAGCCCCTTAGGATTTTTATTGTTAGAATAACCAACCATATTTTAAAAATAGAGGTTATTTGTGAGTGTAAATTGGACTATTCGAGTGTATGAGAAATGGTTGATTTGGTTTATATATGCCAATGGTAATATATATGCATGGATTCGTATGTTTCTCTAGGCAATAACTAACAGAGAAACACATGTAACCACATGGGGCTGGCGGTGTTACCGCATGACAACGGTAATCGTACCCTGTTGCCGTATGGTGGTCTACCCTTCTTATTGACTTATACTACCTATAATCCCATCTCATAATAAACATATTGCTATACTTAAAACCATCTATATATATCTTCACAAAACCCTCAACAAAATTTGATTCTGTCATCTCTTGTGAGCTTTTTCAGGCAATGACGTTGAAGGCCAAAGAACCAGCGGTGGTCAAAAACGACGAACCGGCAGATTGGAAGAAGTTTCACGGTGTCAGGAGGAGGCGATGGGTGAGTTTGCAGCAGAGATAAGAGATCCGGTCAGGCGTCGTCGGGTATGGCTAGGGTTTACGATCGAGCCGCTTATAAGTTTCACGGGTCCAAAGCTACGCTTAATTTCCCGCATATGATCGAAAGCTACACCGCGAAGAAGGACCCTGCCTCCGAAGGACCTCGTATCAGGAGTCGTTTGTGAATGATGATGATTCTCGGAATTATCCTATAACGGTCCATCCGTCCATTAAACAAGTTACGTCGTTTACCTTCTGTTTCTATGTAATTTGTTTTGGGGTTGGTTGTTTGGCTTATGTTTAGATGTAATTTTTCTCTAGGAATGGAATTGAAATTTGGTTTGTTAATCGCCTGATTGGGCGAATACTTTTTTGGTTAATCACACAAATTTATTTACCAAAAATTAATTTTTTTTCTACAAACACAAATCTGTTACCTAAAAACATGTAAATTTGATAATTTTTTTTTTTGGTAAGGATGTAGTTGCATTAGTTTGGTGTATCATTATCATTATGCAATGTATAGGGTGCAAACGATCTGAGCCGAGCTCAAATAGCTTAAAAGAGCTTGAGCTCGAGCTCGGACTTCGCTCGTTTGTAGTCTCTCAAGCTCGGGCTTGGCTCGCTTATTATTTATTCGTTAATATATTAAATTTTTTTTTTGAAAAATTACTTTCATTAAAAACACAGTCGGTCCACAAAATGAGGACCCCACACCAAAAGCTACAAAATATATAAAGGAGATTTCACCCACTCTTCCCACAATAAAGACCTATACTTCGATCTATGCTGAATCCAAAAGAACGACAATCTTTTAATACTAGCCATGACAACTCTATCTAAAGCATTGTTGCTCCTAATTCCTAAACACTTTAGCGTTTCACGCCTCCCAGATACACCAGCAAGCAACCATGAAAATACCTTGAATGATTTTCTTTTTCACTTATTCAACTTTAGCTCCTTAACTATATCCATTAAATCTCGAACACCGAATATAATGAGAGGATTCAATCTGCACCATGAACCAACACTCGCCCAAACTTCTTGCGCCATTCGACAGCCGGAAAACAAATGTTCTGTAGTCTCTTCACCCCAATCGCATAACACACAGTTGCTATTTGGCAGTTGAATTTTTCTTTTAATCAACTCTGACTTAGTAGGAATGCGACCCATATCAATCCTCCAAGCAAGAACATTACACTTGAGCGGAACCCAGCTTGTCCACGGAAAAGCAAAAGCACCAGCGCTACTGTTGCTGTTAGCTGCTAACAACAGCTTCTTCACTTCTTTTACATTACACTGCTGCAGATCCTTATCAACCCACCTCCATTTATCAGTCCCTACCCGCCTTTGCAGCCCCATTAACGCTAATATCAGCTGAGTGAATTCTTTATCCGTGTCTTCCTCCAAGGGTCCTGGAAAAAACTTATAAAAACAGTCCAATCTACGCCTCAAGTACCAATTCGCTCGCTTACCCAACATAATTTTTTTGTTCTCCATGCTATATAATTTCGGCCAAGTAACAAGTAAAGGGTGGTCGCCTAACCACACATCTTGCCAAAACCGGACTCCCCATCCATCCCAATAACTGCCGTAAAGTTCACAAACATAGGTTGTAAATTACCTATCGGCTCATCACGGGTCTTAACAATCAACCTCCAATATCCGTGCACTTTTTTATTCAGTGGCATTGAAAAAAACTGAGTACGGGATTTATGACACACTTTAATCACCTTCTTCCACAGGTCTCCCGAATTACTTCTAAACCGCGCACCCAATTTAACAAGCAAAGCATCATTAACAAGTTTTAGCAGAGGGATCCCAAGACCTCCTTCCTTCTTATCCATAGTCACTCTATCCCAACTAACCTAATTTATTTTGTTAATCCCCGAACTCGGACCACAGGAAACGCCGCATTATTTTTTCCAAAGCATTAATGATAGTAGAAGGAGTTTTATACAAAGAAAAATCATAAATAGGCAAACTTGAAAGTACTGATTTGATAATCGTCACCCTCCCTCCTATCGATAAGGTTATAGCTTTCTACCCCGATAGGAGATTTTCAAAGACCTCAGTGATCTTCCTCCAATGGCAACATCTAGCCATGTTCGTTCCTAATTTTATACCCAAATAAACAAATGGAATCACCCCACTTTTGCACCCCAACGCTTCGGTTGTAACAGTAACCTCTTCTATGCTTTTCCCAACTCCAAAGAAATTGGATTTTGATAAATTAATTTTTAGTTCCGAACAAACATAAAAACTTCTAAGGATCCTTGCTAATGTCTTCACATTATCTTCCTCGCCTTTCCCCGATATCATTACATCGTCTGCGTATAATAGGTGAGATAAGACTCGTCCTTCACCAAGATCACCAACCCCTTGAAACACCCCTATCAAACACTACTTCTCAATCATGCACGATAAAGCTTCCATCACCACCAAAAACAAGAAAGGAGATAACGGGTCACCTTGATGGAGCCCTTTTTGAGCACTAAACTCAAATATAGGAGAACCGTTTACTAGAACCGCTGCTCTAGCATACATTTGAATACCCCTCACCCATAAAGTCCATTTCTCAGGAAATCCCATCTGAGTCAATGTAGACTATAAAAAATCCCAATGAACGTATCATATGCTTTTTCAAAATCAAATTTTAAAATAAATGCTTTCTCCTTCTTCTTCTTTAACCAAGCTAAGACCTCATTCACCACCAAAGGCCCATCCAATATGAATCTGTATTTTAAAAATGCCAACTGTGTATCAGAAATCACCAATGTTAAAATCTTTTTAAACCTCTCTGCCAACACCTTCGAAATCACCTTACTCATAATTCCAATAAGAGTAATAGGGCGATAATCTTTCAGGAGTACGGGATTATCCACCTTAGGGATCAACGTAATAAACACAGAACTGCACCCTTTAATGAATTGCCCGGTCTCAAAGAAATTGTTAACCACCTTTACAAAAATTTTCCTCTAATAGTTCCCAATATTTTTTCACAAAATTGAAATTAAAGCCATCGGGACCCGGTGCCTTATCTCCCCCACAAGCAAATACAGCCGCTTTTATTTCATCTTTATGAAACCTTCTAACCAAATTCTCCCCTTCCTCTACCGAAATCTTTTTTATATTTTCACAAATTAAGGGAGGTCTATTCGGCCATTTTTCTTTAAAGTGTTCTCTAAAATGCGTGAAAATTTCTTTTTTAACCAGAGAAGGTTTAGTAACCCATTTACCTTTAATCATGATCCCCGGAGTGGAATTCCTAGCTTTCTACCATTTATAAAGCCATGGTAAAAAGTTGAATTATCATCCCCGTACATAGCCCAATTGACCCTAGACTTTTGCCTGAGATCTTTCATTTTACATTCTTCTAAGTCTTCGAGTTCCGTCTTGCATTCTTCCCAAATCCACCATTCGCTTCCCTAAAGTTCTCTGTCCTCCATCTCAACCTCAAATTTCTCAACTTCACCTTTTAACGAATCCCATCTATATCCTTTGTTGGATCAGTTTCTATTTAACAGTTCTTATTATGAACACTTGTTTTAGATCTATCAAAGTAAATAGCACAGCGGAATAAATATAAGTGTTCTAAGTAAAAGTTTCACTTTTAGCAGGAGTTATTACTCTCCCTTGATCAATGAACTAAAGTAATAAATGAGAATCAAATAGTTAATGAATATAACTAGGGGTGGCAAAATTGGTAGGTTGGGTTGGTTTGGTTGTTGGGTCAGGATGGGTTTGGGTTAGGATGGGTTTAAGTCAAGATAGGTAAATTAAAAAAATGGGTTAGGATGGGTTGGGTCAGAATGGGTATGGGTCTGAATGGTTTGAATTAGGTAGGTTCACATCAAAATAGATTATTATTTTTTAAATAAAATAACAATAAAAATTAAAAAATTTTAAAAAAGTAAAAAAAATTAAATAAAAAAAATAAATGTAAAAATAAAATTTTAAGGGATTCGAAATATTTCATTTCGAACCGGGCCGGTTAACAACCCGGACCGTTTCGACCCGATCGTGCTCGTTATCGGACCGTTTTGACTTGACCTGGCCCGTTAATGACCCGAACCGTTTCAAACCAACTGACTGTTATCGATCCGGACCGGGGTCGGTAACGACTCTGACTATTTCGACCGGACCAGGTCCGTTAGCGACCCGAACCGTTTCGACCTGACCGGATCCATTAGCGACCAAGACCTTTTCGACCCGGCCGGGCCCGTCAGCGACCGAACTCGTTTCGACCCGGTCGGGCCCGTTTGGGATCTAGACCGTTTCGACTTGATCGGGCTCGTCACCGACCGGGCCCGTTATCGACCCGGACCATTTCGCACTGGCCGTGCCCGGTAACGACCCGGACTGTTTCGACCCGACCGGGCACGGTAAGACCCAGGCTGTTTCAACCTGACCCATCCCGTAGTGACCCGGACCGTTTCGACCCAGCCGGGCCCGGTAGCGACTGAACCGTTTCAACCCGACCAGGCCCGGTAACGATCCAGACCATTTCAACCTGATCCGTCCCATAGCGATCCAGACCGTTTTGACCCGATCGGGCCCAGTAACGACCCGGACAGTTTCAACCTAACTTGTCCCGTAGTGACCCGGACTGTTTCGAACCGACTAGGCCCGGTACCGACGCGGACCGTTTAGACCCGACCGTGCACGGTAACAACCCAGACCATTTCAGCCTGACCCGTCCCGTAGCGACCCGGACTGTTTCGACCCAGCCGGGCCCGGTAGCGACCCGGACCGTTTTACCCGATCGGGCCCGGTAACGACCAAGACCGTTTCAACCTGACTCGTCCTGTAATGACCCGGACCGTTTCGACCCGACCGGGCCCGGTAGCGACCCGGACCATTTCAACCTGACCCATCCAGTAGCGAACCGGACTGTTTCGACCCGACCAAACCCGGTAACGACCCGGACCGTTTCGATTCGACCGGGCCCGTCAGCTACCACACCATTTCGACCGGAACGAGCCGGTCAACAACCCAGACCGTTTCGACTCGTTCAAGCCTGCTAACGACTCGAACCGTTTCGATGAGATTGGTCTCGTTAACGACCCGTGTTGTTTTGACCTGGTCGTTCGTTAATGACCCGTAAGATTTTGAACAGATAAGGGTTATCAACAAATGCAAGAGATATAATTTTTGTTTTTAATGACATTTTTCCATGAGGCATCAACGTTTTTGGTGTTAGGTGAGTTTTAATTTAGATTTGTATATGATTATCTAAAAATACCCATCTGACCCATTTGTTGTTTTTGACATACCCATCCTGACCTACTTACTTATTTCCTACAATTAAAATTACCCATCTAACCCCCTTGAAAATTATACTAAACTCATTTCAACCCACAAGGTCAAATTTTAAACCCAAAATAACCCAAACTCAACTAGATGGGTTGAAATTGCCAGGTCTAAATATAACAGAAGTAAATGCTTCAAATGATTCTCAATATATTAGGAAAGATTAGCTACAAGGACTGTCTAAACTAGTGGGATGAACCCATATATTTGTAGACTGATTAATACGTATATGAGAAGTATTTAAAGCAATATAATAATACTACAACAGGATGTAGTATTGGAACTTGTACAAAGACTTTAACAAAACTATTATAATACTAAACTACTGAAGCTTAGGGTGGTGGGAAGCTTCTAACAGAATTGCTGATGAGTGACAAACTTCTAATGGGTATTCTTTTGAAGTTTGGTCTTCAGTAGTTCTTCAGAGGATTGTTTGGTTCGTCTTCAGAACTTCTGAACATTACTCTTCAGCACTTGTTATCTTCTTCTTCAGCAGTTTCTATACTTAGCAAAATATTGCAGAATCTGATTAAGACTAAGGTATCAAAAGTGGCTTTGTCAATCCTCTTTGACCTTACAATCTCCGCTTGGATTGATGAAGCCAAAACCTTATCTAATCGTTATTGTCTTTCTTTCTGCAATCAAGTATTCTCCATATTTCTCTGACCATAGAGATCTTGAGCTGGTGAGCTTGTTGTTCTGTGAGAGATCTTTGTTCAGGTTCAAGATGTTGAATTGTAAGAAGGTCTTTTGTTGAAAGTATCTTCAGTTCATCTATGTTTTTGAAGACCTTGCTTTAACGATCTCTTCTTGTAATCATCACTGAGTTTGAAGCATTGAATGACCATTTCACAATGTTTACCTTAGACCTGTCAAAGTCTAGAGTATAAGGGACAATGCCCTTTTCTTGGTTTGTACATGATTTTTGAGATCTTCTATTTCAGTGACCATCAGGTGGGATCTCCTTCTTTGTTCAATATTAACAACATCAGGTGCATCACTAGAAGTTAGAATGTGATGTTCAATGATTACTTTGGTTTGTGTCTTGTCTGTTATGGTTTGTTGGAGCTGATAAGCATAAGTAGAAAGATCCCTGAATTGTGTGAGCAGAGGCTTTTCTTCAACTACAAATTCATCTTCAGCAATAGTGTTGCCTTCAAGCAAAACCATTTTGAAGTCTGTTTTTACATCTTCCTCTGGCTTCTTCTTGGCAGCAGACCTTGTTGGGGGTCTTGAGTGAACACCAGAAGTTTGAACTACTGAAGTTTGTGAAACTTCAAAAGTTTTGAACTTCTCTGGATTTGACTATTGTAAGGCTTGAATTTCTTGTAAGTGTCTAGAAGAGTATCTGCTTTCCACCTTGACAGTTGAGTCTTTGAACCATAGTCATTGTCTGCCAGTTCTTGTATGATTTGGGCCCTCTTCAACTTTATATCCTTTTCTGTGGCAAGCTTGTCAGATACAAATTGTGCCCTATGTGTAAGTTCATTAGTTGGGAGTCCCCTAAGTGAGTGTTACTTTGTTTTGCTGTGTTTGTTGATATAAGTCATCAACTGTTGTCTTTTATCTTCTTCAGCAGCAAGGAGTTGTTGCTCAGCAACCCTATCTTCTTCTTCTTCTAACTTACTTAGCTTTTCTTCAAACTTACTTAGCTTTTCTTCATAAGCTTTCAGTTTGTCATTAAAGCTCAAGTCTTCCCTTGCTTCTAAGTTGTTCCAGATCTCATCTTCTATAGCCTTCTTCTTTGCTACCTTTAAACTCTTCTCCATTTGTTCTTTTGAAAATGATATGGGAGTAGGGTTCAAAACAGTTTTATGAGGTGGAATAGGCTTTGGAATATTAGTTGGAATTGGTTCTGATGCTTTAGAAGGCTGTTCAGGTTTAGTGTAGGAAGTATCAACTTCTGATGTGTTGATCTGAGCATCAACTACTAAAGGCAATTTCTTTTGAGTTTTCTCTCTAAGTTGCCTTTCTTGTTTTTCTTGCCAGTCAAGTCTTTCTTTTAAAGCAATTTCTTGTCTGGTCTTGACTGTCTGTTTTTAGGCATCCTTGAGTTGCTGTGCTTCTCTAGCCTTTTTGTAGGCTTCAAGAGAAATCACTTGAGGTTCCTTGCTTTTGGCTATCATCTCCCTCTTTTTGGCTCCATCCACTTCTGGAAACCAAGGAGCAGGAGGTGCAACACCATATAGATGTTCTAGTTGTCTTCTATTATCTTCAATTATTTTTGACAACTCCCCCAGTCTGTGATCAATGGCATTATTTATCATCTCCAGTTGAGTTCTGTTCTTCAACTCTCTAGCAGTTGTAAAGGTTTGGAGATGAGTGGAAATTAGCTGGTGGATCATATGGTATAAGGGACCTTCTAGGTTGCATAGTTGGTTCAGTTCTATGCTTGATGACCCAGAGAATTAGGTAGGCTTTTGTTAGTGAGGAGGGTGTGTTTTAGGGTGATCCTCAGTATAAACTAGGGATGCCACTTTAGGGGAATTAGGGTTCAAGTGGTCTTTAACCTGATCTTTTCTGACTAACTCTTTGAGTACAGATACATTAAATCCATGACCTTCACAATCAGCCGTCAATTCATATTGTGGAGATTTTGAAACATCATCTAAGTTAATGGAATCATCTGAATCCCTGACAACATCATCAATGATGAAATCATCAGTTATATCATGAGCTAGGGCCAACCTAGTTGTCTCATGAACTCTTTTTCTTGGTAATGAGGTTTTCCTACTTCAGGCACAAGGCCTTCATCAGTAGTTGCCACATTTGAGGTCTTAACTATGGTACTACTGTCCTCAAATATACCACTGGATGATATCTAAGTTTGGGTTTTAGACACCTTGGTTCATCATCATCTCTTGGGATAGGCTGATAACATCCACATCCATGTCTGTTTCTGAGGTTTTATCCCTTGTTTTATGTGGTTGTTGGGGATTGACATTCTCAGATGGGATGTTTTCTTTCAGCCAGAGAGAAATTGAGCTATTTCTACTGTTTGATGTGAGATTTTAGGTTCAGTAGATTCAGGTATAGGTTCGTAGTTTCAAAAGAAGGGCCAATAGTTATGGTCTTTTTAAGTTTCTTCCTTGAAAACAACAAGGTATTAGGTGCTCTTTTGGGGGTGTGAGATGGATGAGACTGAGAGGAAGTTTCAGTCACATCTTTTGGAAGTGCAGATTGAACATTAGCAGTTTTAGGCATCTCAACTTCCTGAACTGCCTTTCTTTTGGATTGGAGGGTTTGGATTTTTGTTGCTTGATTTTCTTGGCCTTTTTGGTAGTGGGTTTGGAAGATGTGGGTTCCATGGGGGACTGTTTCATGTTCCCCTTGGTCATCTTCTGGCAAAAGTGTCGGTTTATTATGCGTAGAAAATACTTGTGAGGTCAAATGATTTAACTTTGTTGCCTCACCCACAAGTACTTCCTCACCAAGTTCTTTAATTAGACATTGCATTATGAACCTTGGTTATAACAAAAATTTCTTTTTATCATTTTGGTGATGCAACACCAACTCATTAAAGAAAACTGATGATACTCTGAGAGTAGTTTCATTCACAATGGAATGAAAAATAGGCTGAAAGGTTGAGGGCATCTGATCATATGATCCAGTTTTAGGACTCAAACACATTATAATGTAATGAAACAAAAGTTTGTATTTTGCATCAAAATATTTCTTATAAATTATAGCATGTGACAAAGTACCTTGGTAACCACACTCAGTCATGGTTAGTTGAATGGTTCCACTGGGAATTTGTTCAGGCGCTTCAGCATCAATCAGACCTAGTCTGATTCCCAAGGATTCTTGTATGATTGCCACTAATTTCTCTTTGATCGTCGTCTTTAGGGAAATGACTTTACCATCAACGGTAACAGTCTTAGCGTTTGCCTAGAACTCATTTAGAGTTTCTTTGTGGATTGGTGGGTCAATGGTGACGCTGCGTAATATGGAGATTTTACGACTAAATCAATGATTTCGTCGTATTGGGACCATGCTGGATCTTTAGTAAAGTAGCCTCTTTGGTTGTGTCCCTATTTAAGAACGAGAGCCAGGTGGTTTTTGATCCAATAGTATTTAGGTTTTAGAGGATTTTGTGAGAGAGATAGGGGGGGGGGGGATTTTTATCTTTTGAAATGATGAGTGTGAAAAGAGGGGTTTTTTATAAGTTTATAACCGCCGTATGTCAAATATCTGTAATGGGAAAAGACCGATTTGTCCTTTTGGTCAAACTACTGATGAATCAGAATTGTTCATCAGTAGTTCCCATTTTCTCTTCAGTAGTTTCCATTTTCTCTTCAGTAGTTTGTAAACAACTGATGAGAATAAGTTTAAAAACACAATTATAACTTCTGATGATTGTTTTTCATCAGTAGTTATTCAATTTCTGAAAATATTCCCATTCTGATCTTTTGTACATCAGAAGTTCACTCTTTTATGGTTATCAGAGGTTTGTGACAGATTAGTAATAAAGTAAGTGAAAGTAAAATATGTACAGAAAAATGAAAACACTTACAAAATTTACTCAAAATTTAGCATTCCAAGCATGGATACTAACCTTTGAAATGTTGATGCGTTAAGAGGTTTGGTGAACACATCAGGTATTTGATAAGCTGTTGTCACATGTTTTACCTCAATCTTGCCTTTTTTCATAGCAATCCTGATGAAATGATACCTGATTTCTATGTGTTTTGTCTTTGAAAATTGCACAGGGTTTTGAATGATGATAATGGCAGATTTACTGTCTACTAACAGTGGGGTCTTGGTCTCTTTGATTCCAGTAGTTGATATTGAAGCCATTGAATCTGTGATGTACAGCTTGCAGCTGCAATATACTCTGCTTCAGCAATTGATGTTGCCACAGATGTTTGCTTCTTTGATTGCCAGGACACCAGACAGTTTTCTAAGAATTGACAACCACCAGATGTTGATTTTCTTGACATTTTACATCCTGCATAATCACTATCTGAAAATACTTTTGACAGCAATTAGGTGTGATTCCCTTGGAGCTGATTGATATCTACCATAGACACAAGTTGAAAACATAATATCTGGTCTAGAAGCAGTTAAATAGAGAAGGGAACCTATCATACATCTATACATGGTTTGATCAACCTGTTTTCCTTGATCATCTGGTTCAACTTGTGTGGTTGGACTCATGGGAGTGGAAGCTGATTTACAGTCTTTTAAAGAAAATTTGTTTAATAATTCTTTAACATATTTAAGTTGATATATAAAAGTTCCACACAGATTACACTTTGGGAGCTCCCAACATACCCTACTTGCTTCTGCCCAGACGATGACCCCGATGCTTCAAACTTCTTCGCCTGCTGCTGAGGCTGAACTGGAGCTGAAACCTTTCCCATACCCTCCCACTTTCTCTTGTTGCTCTTAGGGGCTTTCACAGCAACGCCCCTAGGAGGCAAAGCACCCTCCTGAACCTTCTATTTTGTTAGCTTATGAACCAACTTGATGATAACCTGAAGTGTGGCAGAATCATTCGCAGTCACCAACCCGCGAATCTCTGGTACTAACCCAGCGACATAGAACTCAATCCTCTTATACTCCGGAGATGCCAAATCCGGGCACATGAGTGCCAATTCATGGTGCCTAGAGGTGTAGTGCTCAATTTCCGATCCCACCATCTGATGGTTCCACAACTTGTGCTCCAACCTCTTAATCTCATCCCTGGGACGATACTCAGTCTTCAACCGGAACACAAAATCTGCCCACGACATGGCGCTGGCTTCAACCAACCCAAGAGTCTGAACGATAGAATTCCACCAAGTCAATGCGGGACCTTCCAAGGTTCCCGAAGCAAACTTCACATGATTCTCAGCAGGACAATTACACATAGCGAAAGCAGACTCAGTCTTCTCCAACCACCTGAGCAGTCCCACTGCTCCCTCAGCACCACTAAAGTTGTGTGGCTTACAATCCTAAACATCTTGAAGGTACACACCTGCTGACCATGAGGAGGTGGTGGTAGAGGATTCTGATTACCAGCATTCCCACCAAGGCCTTAATGAGCGGCCTACAATGCAACAAGAGCGATATTCACTTGTTGCTAAAGCAGATTGTTCAGCTCATCCTAGATCATACTGATATTACCGCGATCCCAGCCGCCACGACCACCGGTACGACTACCTCGACGACCACTGCGGACTCCAGACATCTTCTGCAAAACATCAAGAACAAGATATTCAGATTCATTTCTAGTGCGAAAAAACACGAGTAAACAAAAGGAATTAAGAACTGGGTCAAAGCATGACCCTTGATCCAAACACGAAGTTCACTAGGACTTTGATGCATTTCAATTTATGATTTCGTGTGCACCCGAAATAATAAATTGTTCTACATGGTCCTCTAGGTGTGCTCCTAGCGTGAATTTCAAGTCTCCAAATACCCACCGATTAAGGGAATCGTCCAGCTAATAGGAATTTCCAAGTGAGAAAACACTTAGAGGCGTACTTCAACAAGTACAGGTGCAAGATAGTGTGTGTGGGCAAGTGCGTCCATTGGGGCATAAAAGGGAGATGTCCGAATCCTGGACAGATCTCAAGAATACGCCAAAGCCACCTGATGTGTTGCAAAACACATCTCTTTTCCTATGTATTTTGTATATTATTTTGTCAGGTTTTTATTCATTTCGAGTCTATTTTATTATGTATTTATTTATTTTACTATTTTATAGGTGTTCGTGGAAAAGGAGCTCAAAACAAAAGAATTTTAATCGAGTCACGAACACTTCAGAGCAGGTGTTCATGGACGTTTGAGCGTAAACGAGGGACTTTGGTCAAGTCAAGAACACCCGAGTCTAGAGCACGGAGTATAATACTATCTATAATAATAATAATAATAATAATAATAATAATAATAATAATAATAATAATAATAATAATAATAATAAAAGAAAAAGAAAAAAAAAAGAAATGAGGTCATGGATTCAAGTCCCACAAGGAGTAGAAATTTGCCTTTTAAAAAAAAAAAAATAATGAAAAGGTCTCGTGACCTTCTAAAAAAAAGGGTATTGGTCCAATTCAAGGCATTATTTACGGAGGGGATTATTATTTTTTATGGAAACATTATAAATTGAAAAAAAATATTATTATCGGGAGGAGACGATCAGCCGGCAAGAAAAGGAGGAGTCGAAGCAGTTTGAGAGGATTAGGTGAAGGGCAGGAAGGCTCGGGTTTAAAAGTGAAGCTACGGGTTCGACTATAATAAATTTTAATTTTCAAATTTATTTACTTTGTGTTAATAAATATTGAGACCACGACTATGTTTTATTTTGAACCTTTGTTTTTATCGTTTTCCATGATTATGAGTAGCTAAATCTTGAACCACTACCTAGGTTGTATGATGACTGCATGTTAAATTTATAGTTCTCAGTTTTGGATTCATTTGTTGATTGGTTAATGTTTTGGTAAAAGTTTGGTTGGTGTTTATTATGATGTGTGTGCATACTTAAGTCTAATTTATTATTTTTGATAGTTCCATAAACGTCTTAATGAATGTCTTTCATGTTTGGATGTTTATTAGGGTTACCTGCTTGGTGCTCGTAGCTTAGTTTATGGTTTTGTGCATGAAAGCCATAGGAACTTGATTAGAGAATTTAGAGGACTTAGGTATTTTTCCATTCTTGAGACCGGGAGGTGATGGAATGTTAGGTTGTCTAGAGCTTTAGGTGTTAGGTTTTGGCTGAGACCGGGAGGTGATCCTATCCTAGTTGTCTTTAGTTTCTTGAAATTCCAAGTCATAGTTAACCCAATTAGATTACTCCTCTACATCTTCGGGTGTATTGTGATTAGAGAGACCGGGAGGTGATCGAGTCAGTAGAGTACCTTTACATTCCTAGTGAGGTGAGACCGGGAGGTGATCCGAGCTAGATAGCCAGTGTTTTATTCCTTAGGATTCTATAGGGTGTGTTGGTGAGACCGGGAGGAGATCTAGCACGTCTTAGGGTTTCTTAATTTATTTTTAGAATCTGGTATCTATTCAGTTTTCCATTATCGAGAGTTGTGAGTTTGCATGTAGGATTCTTGATCTGGGTAGTTGCCTTCCTATCCTGATATTTTCCTCAATTATCCTTGCAATCTATTTATCTTATTTAATTATTTTATTTATTTTAATTAATTATTTAAAAAAACCAAAAATCATATTTCAAATCAAATCTTTTTAAGTCTTAGTCGAGTCTAGTTTTGTTTTCCATTAGTGTCCTGTGGGTTCGATACTCGGACTCAGTTAGTCTGTACTGCATTGATAGGTACACTTGCCTGTCGTGTGGTCTAGTTTAGTTGAGTATGTTTTATATTACTAGGTGTCTACGTTAGGTAGTTATTTGTAGACCATACATAGCACATCAAGTTATTGGCGTCGTTGCCGGGGACACTTGGCGATTACGAAACTAGCTTTGATTAGGACTTCACTGATTAATTGGTCTTATTTGAGTCTTTTTGTTTTTAGTGTGTCTAGAGAGTCTTAGGCTTTTATTTTCTTTTTGCGTGCTTGTGTGTTGAGTCATTTTTTGTTTTTATTTTTCGTGTGCGTGTGTGTCTTTTTGTTTTTGTGTGTTTTATTCTGTTTTTATTTTCTTTATATATCTGGTGCCGTGATCGTGTTTGTTTTAGTGCTTGTATGCAGTGATGGCAACTAGAAGTAAGACACTAGCAGACCACACATGGGATAAGGTTAGTGATTACATGGGCCAACAGTACATGCCACAATTCAGTTTTGGTCCAAGTAAGTGTAGGGATAGGTGGCCCAACCCGTATGAGTTTTTCAAACGTATTTTTAGTTTCGCCAATTGTTTTTTGATGAACAATGGTGAAAGAAAAGAATTAAACGGGTTGGATATGGGCTGGATAAAATATAAGCCACCTGATTGAAACTGGGGTGAAAACATATCTGTAGAGTTTGTATTATTTTTGTTTTATTTTTCTTTGTTTCGATTATTATAATTGTTTTTGAGTCTTTTTGTGGGTTTTCGTGTTTGCTTAGCCAAGTAAAATTATATTATGAGTGGATTCCATGTATTTATTTATACATTTTTAAGATTGGGATTTTTGGTGGAGGTCTGGGTAATAAAAGAATGTTTTTTTTTTCTAGACATTAAATTTAATTAACTTTCTGTGAAAAAAGGCTCTTCACGTAATTCAAAGAGCCTGGGCTGACCTGTTCGTCTCATGTTATATTTTATTCACTCGCGACGCGCGTTGAGATTTCCAGTGTCCCTCACGTTGCGTGAGTTAATTAGAAAAAAAATATTTTCTACCCTATTTTTTTCTACCACCGGTCACCACCATTTCACCACGTGTTTTACCATCATCCACCATTGACCACCACCCTGCCACCCAGGTATGTTTTCCTGCATTTTTGTATATTGAGTCGGTTGTGTCTGTATTTTTAGAGTCTTTTATTTATTTTTGAGTCAGTTTTCTCTTAACTCACTTTGGGGATATCTTCCATTCAATTGTGGGGATGATAGAGAGAGTCTTTATTTCCGAGTCATTGGTTTGTCTAATATACTTTATTGCAGATTTGGATCTAGCCACCCGTACTCAATCTCCATTCGGGTGGGGACGATCTAACAATCATTTGAGGCAACCATTTGTTTTTATATTTTCTTTTTAGTTTTTATTTTTCAGGTTTGAGTCAAAGGCCGCGAATGAAATGCTATACGGCCTGGTTTGGAAGGACAGCTTCAGAGCGATTATAGATACACTGCTTATATCCAGGGGAGTCTGTTCCTTTTTGTTGTATTTTTTTCTTTATTTTATTTCTACTCTCACATTGAGGATAATGTGTCATTCAAGTGTGGGGATGGGAACTTCGTTTTTATTTTTAGGTAGTTTGAGTCATAAAATATAAAAATCCAAAAAAAATTAAAAAATTGAAAAATGTCCCTAATCTTTTGTGCATTTTATATGGAAAATGATAGTAAAATTGGGATTTTTGGTTTTCAAAATATTATATGTATGAGAATATAAATAGATTCAAAGCATGTTTGCTTAAGATGTGTCGTAGGCCCAGCTAGCTTTGAAAGATCCCAGGATTGTTTTAATATACCTTAATAATCATGATATCTTGTGAGTTCTCATCTTAGGAGAAACGGTATAACTGAAACCGCTGATAGTAATTAGAGGTACCACTGTAGATTGAAAGCCCATATGTATTATTAATTAAATGGCACACTTGATCCTATTTATGAGAATAAATCCGGTGAAAAGTGGCGCCCGAAAAAAAAATCCGCATGTCCATCAACTGAGCTAGATAAAAAATAAATAAATAAAGATAACTGAAGCCTATGGAGTCTCCCTTGGTATGCCAAAGCTCATGCTGTCGCTCTCGGGGATGGTGACTCTGGTTGAGACAACCTCTGGGTTAGGTATGAAAAAAAAAGAAAAAAAAAGTATATCTAAGCTCAAACACTTCATCCATCATCCATCATAAATTTAATTTCTAATACATTAGGAAGTTTGGTTTGCAGTGGTTAGTAAATCTATATGATTTAGCCTTTGCCTTGAAAGCTTGAGGTAGGATTAGGTGAAGCTGGATATCTTGAGTGTGAGACCCATAGATTGATTGTAAACATGAACTTAATTGCTACACATGATTGGGGCCTGATTAGCTAACGGTTGGGTTTATGTGGACAACAATACCGACAGTTTTGGTTGATGCGTGATTAGATCTTAATTAATGAACCTAAAAGTTTTTGAAACCGAGAATCCTGATTATGATTCTATTGCAGTCTTTTTCGGGGATGAAAAAGGTTTAAGTGTGGGATGTTTGATGTGTTGCAAAACACATCTCTTTTCTATGTATTTTGTATATTATTTTGTCAGGTTTTTATTCATTTCGTGTCTATTTTCTATGCATTTATTTATTTTACTATTTTTATAGGTGTTCGTGGAAAAGGAGCTCAAAATAAAAGAATTTTAATCGAGACACGAACACTTCAGAGCAGGTGTTTCATGGACGTTTGAGCGTAAACGAGGGACTTTGGTCAAGTCAAGACCACCCGAGTCTAGAGCACGGAGTATAATAATAATAATATAATAATAATAATAATAATAATAATAATAATAATAATAATAATAATAATAATAATAATAATAATAATAATAAAAAGAAAAAAAAAAAAAGAAAGGAAATAATGAAAAGCTCTCGTGACCTTGTTAAAAAAAGGGTATTGGCCCAATTCAAGGCATTATTTACGGAGGGGATTATTATTTTTGATGGAAACATTATAAATGAAAAAGATATTATTATCGGGAGGAGACGATCAGCCGGCAAGAAAAGGAGGAGTCGAAGCAGCAGCTTGAACAAGATTTGAGAGGATTAGGTGAAGGGCAGGAAGGCTCGGGTTTAAGAGTGAAGCTACGGGTTCGACTATAATAAATTTTAGTTTTCATATTTCTTTACTTTGTGTTCATGAATATTGAGACCACGACTATGTTTTATTTTGAACCTTTGTTTTTATCGTTTTCATGATTATGAGTAGCTAAATCTTGAACCACTACCTAGGTTGTATTATGACTGCATGTTAAATTTATAGTTCTCGGTTTTGGATTTATTTGTTGAATGGTTAATGTTTTGGTAAAAGTTTGGTTGGTGTTTATTATGATGTGTGTGCGTACTTAAGTCTAATTTATTATTTTTGATAGTTCCATAAACGTCTTAGTGAATGTCTTTCATGTTTAGTTATTTATTAGGGTTACCTGCTTGGTGCTCGTAGCTTAGTTTATGGTTTTGTGCATGAAAGCAATAGGAACTTGATTAGAGAAGTTAGAGGACTTAGGTATTTTTCCATTCTTGAGACCGGGAGGTGATGGAATATTGGGTTGTCTAGAGCTTTAGGTGTTAGGTTTTGGGTGAGACCGGGAGGTGATCTTATCCTAGTTGTTTTTAGTTTCTTGCAATTCCAAGTCATAGTTAACCCAATTAGATTACTCCTCTACATCTTCGGGTGTATTGTGATTAGAGAGACCGGGAGGTGATCGAGTCAGTAGAGTACCTTTACATTCCTAGTGAGGTGAGACCGGAGGTGATCCGAGCTAGATAGCCAGTGTTTTATTCCTTAGGATTCTTTAGGGTGTTTGGTGAGACCGGGAAGAGATCTAGCACGTCTTAGGGTTTCTTAAGTTATTTTTAGAATCTGGTATCCATTCAGTTTTTCATTACCGAGAGTTGTGAGTTTGCATGTAGGATTCTTGACCTGGGTAGTTGCCTTCCTATCCTGATATTTTCCTCAATTATCCTTGCTATCTATTTTATTTATTTATTTTAATTAATTATTTAAAAAAAAACCAAAAATCATATTTCAAATCAAATCTTTTTAAGTCTTAGTCGAGTCTAGTTTTGTTTTCCATTAGTGTCCTGTGGGTTCGATACTCGGACTCACTTAGTCTGTACAGCATTGATAGGTACACTTGCCTGTCGTGTGGTCTAGTTTAGTTGAGTATGTTTTATATTACTAGGTGTCTAGGTTAGGTAGTTATTTATAGACCATACATAGCACATCACCACCCCAACGTAACAACACCGCCGTGCGAGGATCAACAAACTAGCCTTTTCGCCTTCGAATCTCGAAGGAGAAGATAAGATAGAGGATAGAAACCATCTAAGATAGAACATATGATGTAACACATAGTGATGATGATACCGACACCCCGACACAAAGTTAGTATGTTTCCCACATGATACGATTCATATGTATGTGACCGTCTAGGTGTGTGAGACTCGCCTATAGACTAGACTCTACATGCAGTCCTAGTTGACTATAACCATCGGCTATGATACCAATCTGTCACACCCTCAAATTCCACTTGCGGGGTTTTACCGCGAGGCGCGTGACACACCAGGTTCCAAGTCAACGGTCACAATACGACAACTACATGAATAAAATACGTAAACCAAAACCATGCAATTTTTATAACATAACACTACTAGCGAAAGTTGGAATAAGTTTACAAACCATGATCGTATAAACATAGTCTGAAAATATTTAAAACATGCAACTAAACTCTAGACGTCGTGCAAGACCCCGTACGCCTAGCCCATGCGCTGCTACCTTAGCGACCTGAGAAAACATGCAAAAAATGTCAACATATAAATGCTGGCGAGTTCACAGGTTTTTATAGAACGTTTCCATAAGTTTTGAAAGATCAATCCCGTTACTACTATGCTATATGAGCGTTAGCTAGACGTTAAGTACTTTTACTACTATCGTTGGTAACCATTAGTTGACACGAATACGAATGTACTACCTGCAATGTGCTATCGTCATCCACGGTACGTGATTTTGAGACAATATGCACCCGCCCGGCTCCCAGCCGATGAGTGGGACAGGTCACGCACAATAAATCTATCTACATTTCCCCCGTTGTGCTACCCCGCACATTCATGGTTCCCTATGGACTTAGGATGAAACGCAGTATAGTATCAAAAGATAACCATAGTATAACATGATCTTTACGAATCCAAAGTATGTAACATGTTTCTCTCCCCCAAAAGTAAAACCAGTAAAAGTGGGCCCGTGAAACTCACCTTAGGTTGTGTTCTTAGAAATAGTTTACCGAAAATGCTATGATAGTCCCTAATACCGGCGACCTATCATAAGATGTATATAAGTACCCGGACTAATAACCTGTAGGTTAACTAGTCCCTGAATGTCCAGACCATAACAATTGTATGTTTGAAAACACGTTTGAACCTTAACCTGACCACACAAGACAAGACTCGACATCCCATTGGTGACCCGACATCTCCCGTGTTAGCTAAATACAGGTAACCAAGCAATCTTGTGTAAATACGTACCTTATAAGCATAACAGTCCATCAAGTGTTGCATACAGTTCACATACCACACGTATGGGTCCATAACACATTTTACCAAGGTTCTAGACATACCATGGGCCTTACAATATGTTCCTAGGTGTTAAATCATGTTTCGGGGTTCCAAAATACACTTACAGCATCAAAACACACGACTAGGTATCAAACAGGCAACTAGCAAAACTAGTTGCCCCCCCCCACCCCCATGGAGGGGCGACTGACATCATCCCAGGCGACTAGCTTAGCTAGTCGCCCCCTGCAGTCCAGGTGGTACTTTTCGCGCGCGTTAAACCCTCCAAATCAGATCTGAAACATGTAAAAACACCAAAAATCAATCCAAAATCATCAAGCAACTTATCCTAAACGAAAACCCCCAATTTATCATTAGTCTAACACCCTAATTGCAAGCATTTCCCAAAAGTGGAATAATATTATGAAAACATCACATCAATGCATGAGAACTTTACCCTAAATGGCAAATAATCAGATTCCATTACATAATCACTCCCAAACATCATCATGTTGTTACTACTATCATTCTAGCATAAACCCTAACATTATACAATCATCAAATTATCCCATAACATCCTAAATCCTCCTAATGCACTCAAACGGGTCAAAACTCATATTATCATCAAAACACATCAAACAACCTTCAAAGTCTGAGATAATCATCCTAAAAAATCATTTGTGTCATTAAAACATCGAACACACAAGAATCCCCATGTTTTAATCATCAAAAACTGTTTTCAAGTTTGTATCTTTATCTAAAGTCCATAGAAACGATTAAACATACATAGGTTGGAAATGTTTTTCAAAGGTTTTCAAAGACACAAACTTTATAAAACCAGGTCTAGACCTTCAGGATCAAAATAACGACATGATAATAACTTAGGATGAATACTATAACAACCGGCAAAAATGAGGTAATTCCGTACAAACTAATTAAGTAATTAATTAATATTTAATATTAATTAAGTGCAATACTAAATTATTATATTGGCTTTTAGAGAATAGAAAATTCCCCATAGAATGCATAAGAATGCAATTGTTTAAGTTGATACACGACGAAATCGCGTGCAAATGTATTTATCCGGAACGGACGTTGGTAACTACCCGGTAACAGATAAATATCTGGAAATTATCCCAAACATCCGGGATATAAAATAAAGGGTATTTTCATAAAAATATTATGTGTCTTGGAACTCCAAAACAATAATTGAAAAATCCAAATACAAATCACCCGTAATGAATAAAGTGCGCGTATCGCACCGATACGCGTATAACTCGTAATTTCATCCAACCGAAGCCTAAATAACTTATCAACAATTAAATAGACCATGTTTAAGGGTTTTTAGGGCTGATTATTATGTCCGAATAATGCGTGATTAAAACCGAATAAAACCCGAACGACACCCGAACAATAAAGAAAATTGTAGAAAAACAAATGGATGAAAAGAATGTTTCTTTGAATGCTGATACTTCAAGACCCAAGATCATCAAGGCTTGGGTCCACCGAAAGAACTAACCATTTACTTTAATGGTGCAGGGAGTTCCAGCTGGCCCTGTTAGCTGTCTCTAGATAGTTGACAGTGGAGCTTCCGAGCACATGATAAGGGACATGACGCTCTTATTCGACATTAAAAAACATTAATGGAGGTTATGTTGATTTTGCCGGTAACAAGGGAGGTTATATAATGATGGAAGGAAGTATTAGTAATGGGATAGTAAGTTTTGAGGAGATATCTTATTTGAAGCAGATAGACTACAATCTTCTGAGTGTTTCACGGATTTGTGATAAGAAGTTTTCTGTACACTTTGATGATAAAGCTTGCTAAATCCTGAAGCCTGGTTTTAAAATTCTGAAAGAAATGGATTATGTTGAAAGCTCTAAGAGTAAACAACTTGTATATTCTTGACATGAGCAAGGCGATAACAACACATGGCTAAGTTACATGTTTCTTGTCGAAGGCTACTGAAAAAGAACCTATCATGTGGCATCGGAGGATGGGTCACATTCATCTCAGGAATATGAATAATGTTGTGAAGAATGGACTCGTTGACGGTGTTAATGTGAAGCATTTTCATTTGAATGACAAGTGTGTTTCGTGTAAGAAGGGCAAACAGCAGAAACATTCCCACAAACCCAAGAAAGTTAATTCTGTGAGTGTCCCGCTTGAGCGTTTACACATGGACCTCTTGGACCTGTGAAGCGTAAAAGTATTTGTGGAGACTTATACTGTCTTGTGGTTACTGATGACTATTAAAGATTTTCGCGGGTGATGTGCATGCAACACAAGAGCGACACGTTTAACAACTTGAAGATTCTGTTTACTCGTTTGGAGAACATTTATGGTAATTTAAAGATCAAAAGAATCAGAAGTGATAACCGTACGAGTTCAAGAATTCAATGATGGATGCACTGTGTGAGGAAAAAGGTATTCATCATGAATACAGTGCACCTTATACTCCTTAACAGAATGGTGTTGCAGAAAGAAAGAACACGA
>JAUTDX010006456.1:0-33214 GCA_030844895.1 Ambrosia x helenae
GAAAGATTTGAGATGAGACAGAAATAGCGAAAACAATGTCATCACAGATTCGTATTACATCAGAAACGGTTACAGACACTGTCATCAGTAGGATAAATATCTATATCTCGGGACCTCCCCCTTGAGAGCATTCTAAGCACAAACTTACAATCTTAAATGGAACACAACTCATAAGATTGCTATTTATAGGCCAAGCTCAAGAAGTCCATTCGACCCTTGCATGGTTCGAACCAACTGGTTCGACCCTTGCAGGGTGCGAACCAAACTCTTCATTCTTGGTCTATTTAAACAAATGCATCAGATCAATACAATGCCCTTATGGGTCACCACAATCTCATGTTATTCAATATACGACTCAACCATAGTCTATTCGACAGCGACGGCCACATATAAAGTGCATCAACATTATTTTTTCTCTGAATATTGTGTTGTTTTGTACTGTGCATTGTGTTTTTTCCGTCTATTGTGTTTTTTGAGCTGACAATTCGTGTTTTTATGTTCATTGTTTTTTTTCTGCTGCAGTTTTTGTGTTGCGTTTTTTCTGCAGATTGTATTTTTCTCTAAATATTGTGTTCTTTAGTACTGTGCATTGTGTTTTTTTTTCTGTCTATTGTGTTTTTCTGAGCTGATAATTTGTGTTTTTATGTTCATTGTGTTTTTTTCTGATGCAGTTTTGTGTTGCGTTTTTTCTGCAAATTGTGTTTTTCTCTGACTATTGTGTTGTTTTGTACTATGCAAGTATTTTTTCTGTCTATAATGTTTTTCAGAGCTGACAATTCGTGTTTTTATGTTCATTGTGTTTTTTTCTGCTGCAGTTTTGTGTTGCGTTTTTTCTGCAAATTGTGTTTTTCTCTAAATATTATGTTGTTTTGTACTATGCATTGTGTTTTTTCTGTCTGTTGTGTTTTTCTGAGCTGACAATTCGTGTTTTTATGTTCATTGTATTTTTTCTACTGCAGTTTTGTGTTTTTTTTCACTACACAGTGCATTATGTTTTTTTTTTCTACATGAACAAAACCCACTTAAACCCACAAAATACTCGTTTTTTTGTTGTTTTTTATATAGCACTATGGTGGTCGTTGAAAATATAATAAAAAAGCTCATTAATTTTGTGTATTTTTTTAAAAATTAACGTATGAAAAAGTTACAAGAATCTAAAATACAGGGGATATGCATGTGCCCTGCACATGAGAGAGAGAATCCTACATTTACAATGTTACCCTTCCTGCCAATTTAGAAAAAACTCACGTGTCCTCTCTATATTCCTTCTCACCATTTTTAAGATTTTTACCTTTTGTACTATAATATATATATTAAGAGAACCAACTCCTATTTGAGAACTGAGAGAATCATTATGGGCCACACATTTCTTATAAAGGCAAAAAAAAATTTATTTTGCTTTAATCACAGGTTTTTATGCAAAGAATTTTTTTCATTTTTTTCATTTATGCATATTGTGTATATAGCAATTATACATATGTGTATATTGAAAAAAAATTAAAAAAAAAATTCCTACATATAAAGCAGCGACTAAAGCAAAAAAAAATATTGCCTTAGAAGAATTTGTGGTCCAGAATGGTTCTCTCAGTTCTCAATTTGGCCAAAGGTTCTCATTTGAACCAAATCAATATATATATATATATATATATATATAATTATAGGGAAGGGATCCCTTGAGAACTCACTTGAGTTGTGAGAACCATAGGAACTCATCTGGACCATTCATCAAGATGATCTAATGGTTGAGATTCAAAGATGAGAGTTTTTGTCTTTACTTGATTAATAAGGATTTTTTTATTCAATTAAAGTACTTTAAGGGTATTTAAGTAAAATACCCATGAGAGAGAAATAATTATTTATTTATACTTTTATTCAATTATTAAATTAAACAATTTATTTACTTAAAAAAATATTTTAAGTAAATTAAAACTGAATATTCTGTCATGAACATTTTTTTTAAATATTTATTTTTTTTAACTTTATTTGATTTAACTTTTTATTCAGATATTAAAAAATTATTTTTTTAAAAACTTTATTTTATTTTTTTAATTAATTTACATTTCTTAAAAAAAACAAACTGAAACATTCTGTCATACACAAATATTTTTTAAAATATTCATTTTTTTACCTTTTTTTCATTTAACTTTTTATTCAGTTATTAAAAAATCATTTTTTTTAAAAACTTTATTTTATTTTTTAATTGACTTATATTTTTTTAAACTTTCAAATTTTTTTGTGTGATTTATGTAATTATTTACACCAGTGTAAATCTACCATACACAAACTTTTACAAAATTACGCTGGTGTAAAAAACCTAAACAAACATATAATGAGGATGATTTACACTGGTGTAATTATTTACACCAGTGTAAAATCTGCCATACACAAAACTTCTCAAAAAATTTATATATAATGAGGATGATTTACACTGGTGTAATTATTTACACCAGTGTAAAATCTGTCATACACAAAACTTCTCCAAAAATTTGTATATTACATCAGTGTAAAAAACCAAACAACCATCTATACATTCGTATTTACACCACTGTAAACGTCCCACAACCATCTATACATTTGTATATTACATCAATGTAAAAACGAAAACATCTATAAAACAACAAAAAAAACCCATCATCATTTCTTCAAAAACATCATCATCTTCTTGATATTACCATCATCTTCCCACACAAAAATGCCATGAAAAATTTTATAAAAAACACTAATAATGATAATAATAATAATAATAATAATAAACAAAAAACACAAAAAAAATAATAGTAATAATAAGAAACAACAACACACACAACAGAAAAATAAATAATAATAATAATAATAATAATAATAATAATAATAATAATAATAATAATAATAATACCTGTTCATCTTCTTCCTTCAACCACCATAACCCCCAGATCCAGATCCACCACCATACCCGTCACACACCCATCAAAACACCACCATCTTCTTCCTTTAACCACCATACCCGTCGTCTTCTTGTTCCCAGCCACCACACCTCGCGTCGTCTTCCTGTTCCAGCCGCCACCACCTTCAACCGCCCCCTGCCCCAACCTGTTCAGAAACAATAATAATAATAATAATAATAATAATAATAATAATAATAATAATAATAACAACATGCCATACCATCGTCTTCCTGTTTCCATCATCGCGTCGTCTTCCTGTTTCCATCATCTCCACCCTGCAACCACCGTCACCACCACAGACCCCTGTTTCATCGTCAAAAACCACCACCACCACCGTCGTCGAACACCACCTGCAACCCACCCCCTTCACCGGTCGTCGTCTTCCTTCAAACCACCTCTAAAAACCCACAACCCCTGTTCAGTCGTCGTCTTCCTTCAAACCACCACCGTCGAACACCACCTGCAACCCACCCCCTGCACCAGTCGTCTTCTTCCTTCCTGCACCGGACCACCACCTACAAAAAACCCGTCGCCGGAGCACAATATGCAACCCGAGATCCACCTACAAACCCCCAGATCTAGATTCTTTTATTATTATTATTATTATTATTATTATTTAGAGAGAGAGAGAAACGAGAGAGAATAAGAGAGAGAGGGAAGAAGAGAGAGAGTGAAATGTTTAAAATGAGGGAGAGAGAGTGCAGATCTTGGGTTTTGTATTATATTATTATTATTATTAATTATTATTATTATTTAAAAGTTAGTGGGGTTGGTTGGGTGGGGTGGGTAGGATGGGGTGTTATTGTTACTAAAATACCCTTAACTAAGGGTGTGCAAAGACTGTCTTGCCCCTAATTAAACAAATGCAAAAAAAATACAAAACTGATGATGTGGCACTTTGTGGTTGGTCCATTGGAGTTCTCAAGTTCTCGCAACTGGGATGAGTTCTCAAATGATCCCATTCCTATATATATATATATATATATATATATATATATCAACCACGGTCCTCAGCGTTTACAAGGATCGCCTCCTAAATGTTCAAGTTACACAAATTAAGCCATATTTATAGAAGAAAAAACGGAGAAAGTTGGGCTTGAAGGCATGGGTATAATTGATATTGTCTTGATCACACAGTAAGTATCGTGGATGATGGTAACTGGAAAGGTAACACGCCTATTTGGCAACATCATAGTCAGCACTGATTCTAATCACTAAAGTAGTCTGATTAATGTCTAGCTAACATTGGATATATTAGTATAGTATGTGATCTAGCAAACAACAGACTTTTATTTTAAAACCTCTGAACTCACCAACATTATATGTTGACACATTTAGCATGTTTTCTCATGTCTCTAAGGTAGTAATGAAGGATAGGACGCACTGGTTTCCAACCGCATACCATCATATCATTGTGATTTTGAATTATATTGATCAAACCACTTTCCCAAAACTGTTTTATGGGGTTACTATGGTGTAATGTTTGAATGCTTCCTCTAAAACTTTAAATTCTGTAATTCAACTGTTTGGTTTTGTTACGTATTTCATTCATATAGATGTTGTTTCATGTGACTGTTGACTTGGATCCTGTTGTGTCACACGCTTCGCGGTAAAACCCCGCTTGTGGAATTTAAGGGTATGACAAAAAAAAACACAACAATTTAAAACACAATACATTGTATTATAGCGATGGAATTTAAAACACATCCAAAACACACAACTAAAACATAACAATTTAAAACACATGTTCTTTGCATAGTATTTTTAGTTTTAAGCCTTAGTGTTTTTAGTTGTAATGTTTGGTATTATTTTAGCCTAAAGATTCCAAAACATCATGACTAACTCCAAGAAATGATGTTTACATATCAATTCTTAATCCTTTTCCACACTTCTAACGAAATATAGCATTTGTACACTATACTCACACCCTATATATATATATATATATATGTATGTGTGTGTGTGTGAAGAAACAACGAGTAACAATGAGTACAATACTTACCTCATAGGAGCTAGGTGGGGTGGCGACTCATGTTTGCTGCCGGATATAATCCTTTGTTCCACACCAAGATTGGATCCGTCACTTGTAAATAATCAGAGGGTCGTATGAAAGGAGGCGACCGCCTAGAGTCTCGAAAGACCTATGATAGCAGGCACAAAAATGGTGGTTCGGCCCAGTAAGTGTAAGTGTATTCTCTGGAAGATTGGATCCGGTTGAAGGAGGTAAGACCTCCTATTTATAGGAGTTTACATGGGCTGGTGACCATTTACCCATAACCTCGATGATGGGCTTGGACCCGGGTTATGGGCTTTCCTTCATTTCGGCCCAAATAGTTAGATTTGGACTAGGAGTTAAATAAAGCAAACTAGATACGAAGAGAGAAAGGAGTACCGCCCTGCCATTGGTCGACGTGGTGCCCTATCATTCGCTGGAAGCGGATATCTTCTGTTTGCGTCAGAGTGTGTTAGGTGGCTACATTATGTTCCTTCTGGAAGACTGACTAAAGTGATACCTGACACCAAGGGAACACTGCCGCAAGTGGGGCTCAAGGTGGCTGTACCTTCCCTGCTGGCGCGCCGTCATGGCGGACCAGGCCTGAAGCATATCATGCTGTGAACTGTTCGAGGGAGACCATCGCTGAGTTGGGCACATGGTCACGCGCGGGTGGATTGCACTCCACGTGTCATTAGTTACATCTGTGACATGTGCATGTGGGACACCTGGATAGGCGCCTCACAGTTATCGGAATGTAGAAATGTAAATAATGGAAAGGATTTTTCTATTGTTGCGCTGCAAAACCATCGCCGAGTGATGACGTGGCAGGCTGACCCTGAGTAGGAATCAGGCAGAGAACGTCTATTCGGTTTTACGTTAACGTATCACCGAGTGATGATGTGGCAGGCCTGACCCTGGGGAGGAATTAGGCGGAGTACGTCTTTTCGCTTTTACGTCAATGTATCGTTGTGTGATTACGTGACAGGCCTGGCCCTGAGGAGGAATCAGGCGGAGAACGTCTTTTCTTTTTTACGTCAACGTATCGCCGAGTGATGACATGGCAGGCCTGACCCTGAGGAGTAATCAGGCGGAGAACGTCTTTTCATTTTTACATCAACGTATCGCCGAGTGATGAGGTGGCAGGCCTGACCCTGAGGAGGAATCAGGCGGAGAACATATTTCCGTTTTTACGTCAACTTATCGCCGAGTGACGTGGCAGGCCTGACCATGAAGAGGAATTAAGCAGAGAACGTCTTTTCAGTTTTACGTCAACGTATCGGCGAGTGATGACGTGGCAGGCCTGACCCTGAGGAGTAATCAGGCAGAGAACATCTTTTCGTTTTCACGTCAACATATCGGCGAGTGATGACGTGGTAGGCCTGACCCTAAGGAGGATTAAGGCGGAGAACGTCTTTTTGATTTTTCGTTAAACCAGCGCCAAGTGATGAAGTGGCATGCCTGGTTGTTGAAGTTGAGTCATGCGGGTAACGTGTCTCTCCCTTTTTGTAGAGTTAATGCGATGTCTTTGTAGTTAATGTGGAAATGATTAGAAGTAAATGCGTCGAGAATTTTAAAAAGTTTGTAATACATTTGGGGGGAAACCGAGGAGGCGTGTTGAGAAAGTCGATGAGGATGGTGGACGTTTTAGACGACCGAGGGCATGTCATCATGATGGCAGTCAAATCAAGCACGTGACCGACGAATTTTTTATTTTGTGTCAGGCGCGTAGCCGTCCACGCGTGCGAGTGAAGATGGCGGTCTTTAGGATGTTGACACGTGGCGCCTGCAGCACGTACTATGTCAGGCACGTGGGAAGCCACGTGCTAGAGTGCAGCTGGCACCCCTCAAGATTATGACATGTGGTGGGTGCCAGTCGTCTTGTGTCAGGCGCGTGGGAGGCCATGCGCGCCGTTGTAACCGTCTTGTTGCAAGTGGGACACGTGGCTTCATCCGGAGCATCCAGATCATGGCTCGTCCTTTGGTGATTCCAGCTATAACCCATCGCATTAAATGCGATAGGTATAAATATGTCTTTTCCTCCCCCCCCCTCTCTCTCTCGCCATACTTCCAAATATTTTTCCAACTTTTTCTTCGAATTCTCTCTTGAATCTTCAAGTTTTCCAGCGAGTCTTCAAATTTTTCGGTCATCCTTCAAACTTCGCGGTGCGTTTTCCTAGATTTTCCACTCATTCTTCTTTCCTTTCCTTCTATAGCCATGTCAGAGGCTTCAAATACCGCTCTCAGACACCGGAGAAGAATCCAGATAAAGGCAAGGCTCCGGCCAAACTTATTCACAACACTCGATGAAGTAGTGTGAAAGGAGTTTTGCCAAGTTCTGCAAGGAGATGGCAATCGATTCGTCTTGGGGGGTCGAATTTCCAACTGGTAATGCTGCTGCTCTATCTCCTCCGTCAGAGAAGATAACACTGTACGGAGCCCACTTTGCTTTGTGTAAGTTTTGTCTTCTGGACACCAGGTTCCAGATTGATACCCTGGTGGCCTATGGGATCCATGTGACCCAGTTGAGTGGGTTTTGCATGTTGAGGCTGGTGCACTTTGAAGCCTGTTGCCGAGCCCTAGAAATTGAACCAACTTTTGAACGGTTCAACTTCTCCCTGCACTCCCAGGTGCAAGCGATGGGTACTAATCCTCCCAAGTCACTTCATGACTGGAAGGAGAAGTTTTTTTATGTTAAGCGCAGAGTTATTCAGTGGACCTACCTGCCTGGAAGGTGGTGGCAGAGCACCAAAAGTTGCCCGACCATCCTATGATGGCGGGGTATAGAAAAGAGGACTGGTTCCAACACTTGATTGGCAACGCCTCCCCCTTTGATGCGGCTACGTGCACGGAGGCGATGCTTGTGTTTCTTGGAATGAGATGCGTCTGCTTCGTTCCAAGTCAAGAGCCTTGCATTGTTGACCAGGGTAAGTGTTTATTCTGCATGATAATGAGAGTATCACTTTTCGAAATTTTTTGCTAAGTGTTTTTGTTGTGTGCAGACGTGACGAAGTTCCAAGCGTTTCTGGCGCCGGATAAGGCGCGATTGGAGTGGCGCACCCCTCCAGAGGGTAGGGTTTCGGTGAGATGGTGGATAGGTTTTATCCGCCAAATCTCAATTTTTTGCCCGCTGGCTATAAGTGACGGGTGAGCAACCAATAAACCCTGACCCTACCTCTTTTAAGGTGCATGGATCCATTCCATGCGTCATTATTTTGTCTGATGAGGAGTCAACAGGGTCCTCTAAGGGGCTGGTTCATCCAGCGCGTCCTTCGAGGATTCTCGTACTCGTAGGCGCAAGAAAATGGCGCCATGAACTCATAAATATTCCTATAAGGCTTATGTAGAGGTTTTTGAGTCTGCGCCTTTGAGTGCAGGTGGCAAATGACCATTTTTCAGGCAAAAGGATAAGCGGAAGGAGTCCTCTTCCTCCACTCCAGATGAAGGTGAGACGCATGAAGAGCCGCAGAAGAAGAAGCGGAAGCTGGTGAGGGGGGCGAAGCCCTTGGCGGAGGGTGAAGGGGAGGGGAGGGGCAGCCACAGTGACAAGTCGGGACCCTCTACGCATAAAGATATTGCCAAGGAGACGGAGTGCGCGCCATTTTCTTTCAAGATTATTCCTCCCCCAGAGTGCCGACCTCTGCTTCATAAGACAGTGAAGAAGACACCTAGTAAGTGACTTAACGCTTTCCATTTCCTTTTCCCCGCACTGTTTGTGTTAAAATTTCTTAACTTCTTTCCCCTTTTTTGTAGTTACTGTCCCCAAGGTTGTGTCGTCTTCCTCTTCTTCTCCCTCGCTCACTAAGGAGGAGCTCCCGAAGAAGCGCATGGAGGAGAAGCTCGCGAATGGGTTGAAAGAGAAACAGTTGGGGGGGGGGGGGTGGAGGTTGAGGAAGAGAATGAGGAGGCCTAGGCCAAGGCAAGGGCCGATGAAGCCGCCAAAAATGCTTAGGCTGGCCGTTGAGGGTGGAGACGGAGGCCAAGGCGAGGGCCGATGAAGCCGCCAAGAAGGCTTTGGGTAACGAGCCCGTCTTTTGAACCCCCCCCCCCCCCCAGCTGGAGGCGCTGGGGGTGATACTGCTAACATGGGTCAGACGGGCGAGATGACGTCTGGGCCGCATGAGAAGGAGCCTCCTGTAGCGAAGATTCAAAAGGGACCCTCTCCGCAAGGGAAGGTTGTGACGAAGACCCAGTCAGCAAAGACCTCGACTTACTCCGAGGGTGACAAACGAAATTAACATGTGTTAACAATGTGTTACCTGAAAACTTATTTATTTTTTTTTAAAAAAAAGTGCTCGGCGTTTTTTTGATTTTTTTTTTTTTGCTCAAAATGCTAAAAATCATGTATATTACATACCCTATAATTTTCATAAAAAAAGTTGGGGAAGTTAGAGTTTTCACTATAACAAGGGTTTCCAATATAACCTTATACTATATGTATATATGTGTGTGTGTGTGTGTGTCAGTAGTAATAAGCGTTGGTCTACGTTTCGACATAAACTTTTTTTTCTTTTGTAAAAAGAGTGACATCAAATATAATATATTTTATGCTTATTTTATGTGCGCTTCAAGTTAGTCCACGTTCTGATATAAATTTGTTTCGAACTAAGTAAAAACATATTGTGTTTTACATTTTTTAGTAATTGTCTTCCATGCATTGTGTTTTACGAATCGCGTGTAGCACATAGTGTGTTACGCATTACACTTACACTCCGTGTGATACTGTATGGTTCCGCCCGCCACCACAACACGTGGCTGGCAAAATACCAATTACCAATTAAAAGACTAACATATAAAGTATACAGTACAAAGTTTATTAACGTAGAAAAGATAGGAAGACACCAGGGAATGACACGTGGAAACCATGGTTAAGTTTACTTTACCTAAACCTGGTTGATTAGAAGGGTAATTTAGTCCTTTTATTGTTTCGTTAATCTCTGATCCAATCAATCATAGTTCAATTCACGTTTCAATTATAATCGACAATAATTCAGGTTCAATTCAGTATTTAATTCATGATCAATTAACTATTTTCGATTGACGATCTATTCAATTCACGATTCAGATAACAATACTTTTATACGATTATAGTGATGCTCTGTTTTTCATTCGATCAACATTTTTTTAACGATTAATTACGAGGGATGATCGTATGATTGACTTAGTTTTACATCTTGATTATATGTTGTTAATTAAAATCAAGGATCGTGGATGTATTGTACAGATAGAAAGATCTAGATAATGGAATTTGGATTATTAGTAATGATATGATGAAGAAGAAGATACATAACGTGTGTCTATAGTTAATCAAGGGTTTTTCAACGTGCATTGATTTAAACGAGTATCTTGTGTCATTGTTATTGTAAGTGCGTTTAAGAAATATACATGTGCGTCTATCAAAACCATATATGTGCGTTACCCATGTACAATAAACGCACTTTATAATTGTACTTAGGCGTGTCTGGACAAAATCCAAGCATGATCGTGCTTATTCATAAGCATGGTTGTGATCAGGAATGAGCATGGTTATGCTTGTGTGTGGCATGGGTGTGGCATGATCGTGCTTATTCACAAGCATGTTGTGCTTAGGAATGAGCATGGTTATGTTTTAGGTTTTATGATTTCTAACGTGCATTTATATATACATGGGTATTTTATAAACATACATTTATATATACATGGGTATTTACAACGTGCATCTAAACATTTACAACATGCGTTTTTAAGGCATGTGCATTTAAATTCTAGATCATGTGCGTCTAAACATTTACAACGTGCGTTTCAATTAATGAACGTGCGTTTAAAACACTCTGTTATCACCAACTTCTTTTTCTTCTACAACTTGTTTAAACTAATTTTTACGTCTATTCCTTCTTCTTGAAATACAATCGAAAGTATTTGACAACTAATACGAGCGTTTATTCATAATCCTATGTTTTTCGTCTGATTAATCGTCCCAGTATAATCCTCTGTTTTTATGATTTTTAGATTGAAACACTGATCTTACGTTCTCGTTCAATGTAATCAACTTGTTTTTGTTTTTTTGATTGTGTAATCATTCAAAATGTTTTAATCGAGTTGAAATGGCTTAAATTAAGTTTCGATTTAAGTTTGTTGAATTAAAAGTTTTGATTTGAAAAAGTTTGAACGCTTTTCCTAATTTACCCGTGGTTTGTTTAAGCCGACCATGATTAAGGTTGATAATTACCATCATGTCACCGCCTACATCTAAGGGCTGAGAAGCCTTCTTACGCTTTTCATGTTAAGAAAGCTTTGTACGTTATCTCTCCCCTTTAAACTATACCCATTACAACAATTAAATAAAAGGTCCCAATATCTAAATCCATATAAATAAACAATATGCTTTGTTCTGTAAGCCCACTTTATTTTCATTCTTCCCAAAACCAAAATGTTTCTACAGTTCCCAGGGTTGAGCATAGAGTACATCAAAAAAGAATACTCTTTAACTTGTCTGATTTAGTTATTTGCTAATAAAATATACGACTTGAATATAAGTTATTTCAACATGCTTCGATAAATAGAAATCATTCAGTTATCATGACGTAGGGAATCCGTTTCTACTAGAAATAGTACCAAATGTTTTACATATATATTTATGATGTGTAACATTTTATAGAAAAAATAATCACATCATAATTTATGCCACTTTGGTGCTTGAAGTGCGTTATTGTAATTTGTACAAACTTTATTATAGTGCACATTTATATGTACCACATAACATAACAAAACAATTCCAATTATTTAAAATTTGATATTTATTTGTTGATGCAAACCCATTCCAAAAAATGTGTAAAATTTCTAATTAGATTAATTTTTACCCAGGTACTAGCAACTTACAACATCAACAACTACAACAAATGGGTCACACAACCCGGTCATCTCAAAATCCGAGTAGTGTCGATGGGAGACGAAGCAATGGGCCTAATGCGTCCGGGGTAAACTTTCGAGCAAACAAGAAGCAAATGGAAGTTCTCTCTTTATTATAGGAACAAGTGGTCCCATTGTTTCTAATGTGTTGTATTAAGTTAACTGTAATGTCTTTTGCCCCAAAACTTGCGGGATGCGGGCCCCCCAATGACCAATCAACATAAGTTATCGTCCGATTAGCGTTTAGAGCCCCATGAAACATGTTCACGAATGTTGGTAGATAATGCTCGTCCGGGTAGCAAGAAGGTAGGCAATACCATTTGAAGAGTTTATAGTACCTGGCATCAAAAATTTGTATTTTTAGCTAACTGCAGAGTACAGAGTCACCAGTAATGTACACTTGCTTGTTGTATCTTCCATTTTCAGCCCATTCACTAAGGAATGGGTCAACCTAGTTGATGTTTGACTTCTAAAGGGTCAAATGACTTGAAAAATAATTTAAAATGTAACGGGTCAAACATCACTAAGGCTCGAACAGTATTTCGTTTTTAAAAAAGGTCAACCCATCCCGACCAGCTTCGCAGGTACAAAATAATGCCCCCTTCAACCCGAACCCATTAACCAATCCATTGATCAGTCGATTAACCTATGAACTATGGGGGTTTAAAATATTAGTACCTTGTATCAGAGACTATTTTGATGGCAAGAGTGCGCTGAATCTCGAACCATTGGGACCCTTTCCTCCAATCACGAAGCTTGATATCAGGTTTCATTCGGCGACTGTAACGGCCTCGTCCGTAGCGAGATGGGTCATCATACGAGTCAAGGAAGCTGTAGGTTGAACCAATGAGATATTTATATATCGTTGGAAAGTTGTATATTGGAATGCAGCTTTCTGATAGGAGAATGAATCGCTCATTAGAAAAATCGAGCAAGGCATTGCCTAGAAGTCGTCTCTCAGCATCGACAAGTGTGACGGTTCCCCATCTCACATCCTTAAAAAACGAAAAGAAACAAACATGTGTTAGGAAAGGATAAGTTAACAAGAAAATAAGACATATCCATATTTAGTTATGAATGGGTCTATTTGAGTTGTATTTTATCTCAAACAGGTCATCATCATCATCATCATCATCATACTCAGTTTATCCCACCTATAGCAAAGCTAAGGTAGGGTCTGAGGAGGGTAAGATGTAGACAGCCTTACCTCTATCCCTAAGAATAGAGAGGCTGCTTCCAGTGAGACCCCCGGCTCGATGTGGTTTGGTATCAAGCCTTGGACATAAGGCACAAAACACTTAGCAATCGGGACAAACCCGATTGGTGCATGTACCCCTTTGTCTTTTGGCTATCAACGCCACCACATGATGCATGATTAACCGTCCGTCGTTTTTAACGTTATTTTCACGAAATAAGTAAAATAACGTTAAAACTAGTGCAACTTTACTTTTGCCCCCCGAGGGCCACACATATATACATTATATGCGCATACCGTAAGTGGGGCGAGGGAAATGAGAAATATGTCAACTAAGTCAAACGGGTCAAAAGTCGGTCAATGTTTACGTTTGAAGTATAGAGCCTCCTAGACTCTGTAAACGTATATGCACACTAATATCTATAAAAAATATAGAACAAATGGTTTTCAGCCAGGCCCGTTGTGATCCAAACAAAACTTACCCTGACCTGTTACCCTCAATTCGAGCCGCACATTAATTACCCTTCTTGACATATTTTTTAGCTAAAGTTTTACCTATTTATCCATCATTATATATTTACAACAAAATCTAACAGTTTTGACAAACTGCAAGTCTGCAACCTAAAACTTAATACAGAGTCAATTCTAATAATATAGCACCCATTTTGCATACAATAGTCATTAACACGCAAAATCGAGTACTAACTAGTAACATCATACACAAATCAAAGATATCAATCATAAGTCAATAAGCACAAAACAGCAAACCAAAAATAGATGAATACCTGGCTAGGAATCTGCCGATTGTAAAAAACCGAAGAATTGGAAAAATTCAAATGAACACCAGGATTCGTATGCACATAAATCGAATACTTATTCACATCCTGACCCCGAAAAAACCGCTCCCACAACAACAAAAACGGCAGCGGCCCTCTTGTCAAGAACATAAAGGCAACCTTAGGCACTCTTTCAAACGGATACTCAACCTTATCCGGCACTAACGAAGCCCTCCAAAACAGCTCGTTATCGCTCATCTTATGAGTCAAATTCCTAGGCATCCTAAAGCTATCCATACTTAAACAATCATCATTCCTACAACCACTACTACAATTGTGATCATAACTACTAGTTTTTGCAATGCCAGTGGTGTAACTTGGTGCAGGTGCAGCAGTAACATAATTCATATAAAAATTATTCGGTTGCGAAGTGAAATACCGATCGATATGCGAACTCGAAACCAAACCGATGACTATACCGATCACAAACAGAATGAGAACAAACAGCAGCCTCATTAATCCAATTGATGAGTCTTTAAACACATGTTCATCTTTCTCTCCTCTGCCCCTCATCGTATAATTAAATAAACACACAAAAAATAAGATTATAATAAGATTAAAAACAAAACATTTAAATCAATTAACTTGGGTTATCATCAAATCTACATTGCAGGTCAGTCCAAGTACAAGATCAAAGAAACTGAACACAGATCGATGGTAGAATTTGAAGGGAATAATAATAATATAGGGTTTGATGATGAAGTGGGTTAATAAATTAAAACATGAAATAAAGATTTAACAGATGAGTTGGGGTTTTAAAGATTTAAAAAACCCAGAAAAAAAAACATGCGATTTTGTGGTTATCAAGAAACAAGAGAAGATTTAGGAGGAACAGAACATAGAACATGAATAAGTGTTTTAGAAATCTATGTGTGATGGTTATATCGAAGAGAGAGAGAGAGGGGATGAGAGAGAAGAAGTTAAAAGTTAGAAAACTGTGGAGAATCTAGTATGATCATGGTTAAGGCTTTAACATAAGAGAGTCGTGCGGTTGTCGATGACTTCACCCTTTGCTTGGGTGTTCCACTATTTTTTGAGTTGACATAGGGTTAATATCTTTTATTTTAAGTAAAGGTTGTTTTAGTTTGTAAACTAAAGAATCATTATGGACTAGACATGGAAAATTAACATGAAGTTGATAGGAAGCTCGAAACTCGAAAAATACAAGACGGGTAATGAGTAGTGACGGATTCAGAAATTTTTTTTCATTGGGTTCTCTTTTTATGTGTTTCAGTTTCATATGACCAAACATAAAAATTTCGGACCGGTTCAAGGGTTCGGGTCGGATAAGGTTCATCATGTAATTAGTCATGTCGGTTTAACGGTTCGGGTCGGTTTGTAGGGGGCAAAGACAAGTAACACATAATGTCACTGGTCACACACACACACCCATCCCAATCCCGTTCAATATCTTTCGTTTTGTCCAAGCATGATCAAAAAGATATGATAATCAATCCCATTAACGAACTTCTGACACAAATGTTTGGCGTTTTCGTATGAGTCTTGGATTATTCCTCCATTCCTACTTTAACCTTTGGCTATGTGTGTGATTCATAGAGTGTAAGAAACATATCAATAATCAATCTATTGACATAAACAGTTCATTTGGTTACTAATTACTAAATACTTGATGGTTCTCAAATCTCCTAACGAATCTCAACCTATAGGATTGGTAAAAGAACACAAACCCAAACATTTAAGAAAACGGGTATGGTATTAGATGATAGTGTGGTATTTATCCAATACCCGAAGTCGGTTAGTCATATCAGAACTAAATATAATAACTAGCAAGTTGACATTGTTTTTATAAAATGTTTTAGAAAAACAAAATATTAGAAATGTAATTGAATGTTTATATTTTAGTTGTTCACAATTTCACATAGATCATATCTTTTAAAAAAACTTGCAAAGCCTAAATAGACTCCAATCACTCTACACAGAAGTGAAGAAGAAAATCCCTTAATTCATAAAAAAAAATAGAGAATCATTTTGTGTTTTTTTTTTTTTGCATAATTGTAAAAGATCATGTAATTGAAAATAATTGTAACAGATTAAAAAACCCTTAAGTTGGTAGAGTTTGGTGCTCTTGGTGTCTAAAGAGGGAGGTTGACATATATAATATTAGATTATACCAGACCCAATTACATGAAACACCAATGGATTCAAAGGATTCAGGAGCTTTCGTGTTTGATTTTCTAACGAAACCGTTTGTCAATCCATCGTGCTTCGACTTGGTGTTTCATTGAGGCATAAATCTAAACATCCTATGGGGTGATTTGATTATTTACATATGTTGTGTAATTGGATTAGATGGTGGAAATTTTTCGGTTTAATATTACGGTTCCGCTTTGATTAATATATGATATTAATATTTGTATATTTATGAAATATCTATAATCTATAACTTATAATAAAAGAATTGAATATTGATGAGGTGTCATTCAATGGAGGCCTCAACACTCCTTTGAATGTGCCACGTGGCACGTTGAGGTGAGAGTTTTTAATTTATTTTTTTATATTTTGTTTTCATCCTTTTCTCTATAATGTTTCCTCCCATCATTTTTAAACGTTAATATCTTTTATATACGAGATTTTTTAAAGAAAAAAATTACACCAAATTAACGAGCGTTTTATTATCTTTCCAACGAGTACCATAGTGCCATATAAAAAACAGAGAAAAAAACAACTATTTTTATGGGGTTTCGTTCATACAGGAAAAAAGCACAAAGTATTCAGGTTATTCATTAATCATGTTTTTTCTTTTAAACCAAGTTCTTATATACTATGTTGAAATTTAGCCCAATCGCAATGCTATCATTGAAATTTTACTTTTCTAAAGATGGATAGATATACTTCATCAAGAGAAGCTAGGAGAAAGAATCGCGCAACACTGCAACACATGGTGTCACCTTATAGCAAGGTTATTTATTTATTTATTTAATTACAAGAGTAATAATTATTACTATTAGTATTAGTATTATTAGAATGGTTATATTTTTCAACCCCGGGACACTCCCGGGATAAAAGCTAGTGATTTTATAAATAAAATTAAAATCGATACGAGGATTTCCAACACAAGTAACCTGTAACCTCAATCACTTAAGATGGGTCCACCCCGTGCTACTACCTTCCACACAATGAGAACTATGAAGAGTTTCACAAAACTCATAAAAATCCATGTATCAGTTTTCTATAATTCGCACTTACAGTTTAAGTTTATTTCAGGTTAACTTACAGCGTCAGATACTCACATGGTATGCGTATATATACATTCGGAGTAAACACCTAAGGGATGTAAAGTGTGTTAAAGAGTGATATATCCGTATGTGAAAGGAAAAGTCGTAAAAAACAAAACAATGCTTAAATCGTGCAATTAAAAAGATCATGTTATGAAGGTATAAAGAATTTAAAACAATTTAAAATTTAGATTTGAAATGGTATATATTAATTTCTAGAGGTAAAAGAAAAATAGAGTTGGAGCTTTTGTACATAATTCTTTTCACAGGTGAGTCCAAATGAAGCCCCATAATTACTAAGACCGACCGTAGTGGTGGTTGAAACGGGTGCTAAAGGGGCAATTCTCGCCCAATTGGCGCTTGGCACACCGTCCCCTGGGCTTGAAACGGGCGCTAATGGTTAGAGCGTGAATAAGTTTCACGCCTTTTCTCTCCTCTCTTCCTCCAATCAATTGCTACCACCCACTCTTCCTCCTGCAACTTCCTTTTCCTTTTCCTTTTATTTATTTTTTAATTCAAATGTAATATCTTTATACACACACTCATACCCCACCACACCACTACACTGCTTGTAAATTTCAAGCCTCTAATGGGACCCATATGACCAGTGGTGGATCCAGAATTTTATTTAACAGGGGGCACAAATTGGTTGAGTGAAAAGAAGACATGTCAAAACAATTCATACTTGATTATAATTTAAATAGTTTTTGATAAGTCTTCATTAAAAATTTCACCTAATCATAGTTATCAAAGGTGTGAGGCGCACTCAAGGCGCCTAGGCTCCGCCTATGGCCTAGGCGAGAAGCGCAAAAAAAAAAAGCGCGGGCCTGAGAAAAAAAATGCAAATAAAAAAATAAAAAAATCACCAAATCATTACAAATAACAATCATCTTATAAAAT
This sequence comes from Ambrosia x helenae, assembly GCA_030844895.1. Classification (NCBI taxonomy): domain Eukaryota; kingdom Viridiplantae; phylum Streptophyta; class Magnoliopsida; order Asterales; family Asteraceae; genus Ambrosia; species Ambrosia x helenae. The sequence goes on from JAUTDX010006456.1 coordinate 17,973, forward strand.
AATATAAATATAAACTTACTAATTTAGCATATGATAACTATATAGTAGACAAAATCAGTTGATGGTAAATCAATGAGTTGAGGTGTTTATATATTGAAAAATAATTCAATATCCATAAGTGTTATAAAAATCAAATATATTTAAAAAAAATTGATTGAGATTTAGATATATCTATATAAATTGGTAAGTATTGGTCGATTATATTAGTTAGGGGATTAGGTTTTAAAAATCAGACCGTGACTTTTTTTTATCTAGGAGGGAAAAATGAGATCTAGTGGCTTCTAGGAAATTTGTCGCCTACGCGGTTAAGACGATGGCTTTTGATAACTATGCACCTTATTATTAAAAGTGTGTTCAATTTTGTTAACAAGTTTAGTTTTTTTTAGCCAATGTGAAGCTAGCTCACTTGGTAGATGTTTTTTAATCAGAAGTCTTGGGTTCAATCCCAAGTAACATGATAATTTAGTACAGTATAGTAATAAGTAGGAGTTGTACATCATTAGCCATTAAAACAGAAATCAAAGGGTTTGCTTACGTTTAACAATGTTGAAGTGGAACTAATTAACAAATTAATTGTGACAATGATTTAATTTTTTTCTTAATTTAGACTTGATGAGGATTATTGGAAAGCAATACACATATCCAGAAGATCAACATATTATTTTGAGTTAGCAAAATAAAATGGACGTGGATGGAATATATACACACCTAGTTGGCTGCCTTTGGAATTAATATATACAAAGATATGCTTTGGACTTAGGGTGGGCACATGCCCACCCTCCATTACAACTATCTCCGCCTCTGCATATGACACTTGTCAAAAAAATGCCCAAGTAATAGGCTTTAAATTTTACCCTCACTAAACATGGTCTAAATATACCCCGAAGGTATGATGAGGTCTTACTTGGGCCCCATCCCTTATATTTGCAAGAGAAGTGAGTACATATAAGTAACCTTAATCACTTAGGGTGGGTCCACCCCGTGCTACTACCTTCCACACAATGAGCCCTGTGAAGAATTTCACAAAACTCATAAAAATCCATGTATCAATTTTTCTTATTCGCACTTACAATTTAAGTTTATTTCAAGTTAAGTTACACAGTCACATACTCACATGGTATGTGTATATATACATGCGGATTAAACACCTAAGGATGTAAAGTGTATTAAAAAGTGATATATGAAAGGAAAAGCCGTAAAAAAAAAAAAAAAAGCTTAAACCGCGCAATTAATCCCGCTCGCTTTAAATTTGAAACTCCCAAAAGTTAAAGACGCGCTTTACATTTATTGTATATATGTCAGCATTTTATTCCTCGAGATATTTAGTCCATCCTCCTCGTCCATCCTCCTCGTTCATTTAAGTTCTTTTATTAGATTTCTCCGCCAACCGTCTCCGTTCGCTATTTTACCTCTTTTTTTCACCTAACTATATAGTGGCATCTCATATAAAGTCTATCATCTGCTGCACCCAACAGCTTCATTTCTTTCTATCGTTTCACAAGAACTTATAATCAGATCTCTCCCCAGATCTGTTGATCTCTTATATACTCTGTGAGTTTTCAATACAAATTACTTTTAATGTTTTGTGTTTACTCCGATTGTCACGTATATTATTGATCGGAATTATGTTTAAATGGTAGAATCAAGAATTTTTTTTTATTTAGCAAGATTTTAATTTCCTGTTAAATTTTATGAAATCTAAAAATTATATGGTACTTAAAGAACGGTGAAATAATTTTTCAATAATAGGTATGGTTAGAGCACTCACATCCCATCCACCAAATGTACGTGAGTGTGTCCACCAAATTATATGGGGTGAGTGTAAGTGGTTGTGAGTGGAGGAGAGAGAAAATATTTGGTGGAAGCATTGTTCCACCCTAAATATGAAAAGCTACTGTTCACCCTTATATATATTTTAATATTTTTGTAAGTAGTTGTGAGTGAGGAGATAGAAAATATAATGATAAAAGTATGAAAAAAGTATTATTATTTTAATTAGGAGAGAAAAGATTTAGGGGTAAAGTAGTGATTTTTAGTATAATTTGATGGATGAGATTTGGTGGAGGGGATGTGAATGCTCTTAGTGGTGAATAAAAACGGCTTTTGGATCCAGACTGTTTCGGTTTCGGTAAAAGAAAGTCATAATTGATTATGTTCCAGCCATTTGGTTTGACACATGTTATTGAGGGTGGAGTGATCGGATCGGGATGAAACCATATTTTATCCGATTTAGTTAGGGTTTGCTTAGTTTTAACATAGTATACAAACAAATCATGACTACTAGTTCGATTTAGTTCCAAACTGGTTTCAACCAAACCGCTTTTAAATTCATATCTATAATCTATAATCTATAACTTATAATAAAAGAATTGAACTTTGATGATGTGGCATTCAATGGAGGCCTCAACCCCTCCTTGAATGTGCCACGTGGCATCATGTAGGATTTTTTAATTTTTGAGTTTTTTTAATAAATCTATATATATTATAATTATTTTAGGAAAAGATAAGAATTTAAAAACAAAATTAAATTTTCTCTCTAATGTTTCCTCCCATAACTTTTAAACGTTAATATCTTTTATATACGAGATTTTTTAAAGAAAAAAAATTACACCAAATTAACGAGCGTTTTATTATCTTTCCAACGAGTACCATAGTTCTATATAAAAAACGGAGAAAAAAAACAACTATTTTTGTGGGGTTTTCTTTTCAAATATATTTTACTCTACTAATAAATCAAAAATGATAAATATAACTTCATAGGTAGAGATTCTTTTTTTTTATATTTGAATATGATAACTTATGACAGAAATTTGTTTAAAATAAATAATAATAATAATATTATTATTATTATTCATTAATCATGTATTGGCAAATCATTAATTATGTTGTCATATTAGATATTTTATTATGTTATATTAGATATTTTAACCCCGGATACTCCCGGGATAAAAGCTAGTTTATTAATAAAAAAAATTGAACATAACACATCTCTTCGTCATTTCTATACAAATTACAATTTCACATCAAAGTAATTTCTTATAAGAGAAGGAGCAGGGGTAACGTCCGTTACCCCTCAACTTTTTTGGCGTAGTGTATTTTTAATATTTTTTACATGTTTTGTATTACGTTACCCGTGAAAATTATGTAACGTTACCCCTAAAATCCTGGTCTAGATCCGCCACTGCATTGATTCATGCATTGATTCAAGTATAGATAGTACTCATACAAAATTATATTATAATTATAATTTAATTAATTTTTAAGTGACTAAAAGGGGAATTTCATTTAATGATTTATTATGAGAGGTAAAAGAAACAAGAACTTAGATATGATTCCAAGCATCAAAAGCGATTTTGCCCGATGATATTAAAATGCTTTTCTTTTTCTTGGTGATGAGATGTCAAATCTTATTGTGAGCAATTAATGTAGATTTATGTTTTCATTAAATAAAAATATAATTCGATATCTATACATATAATAAACCAAAGCCATTTTAATGACATGGCACTCAAAAAGGCATTATCCTCATTGAGTGTGCCATGTGTCATCCCATGTGGCATTGAGATATTTTAGGAAAAAAAATTTAAAAATAAAATTGGATTTTTCTCCCTTATGTTTCCTCCCATAATTTTTAAACGTTAATATCTTTTATATACGAGATTTTTTTAAAGAAAAAAATTACACCAAATTAACAAGCGTCTTATTATCTTTTCAACGAGTACCATAGTGCTATATAAAAGCGGAGAAAAAAAAACGACTTTTTTTGTGTGGTTTTGTTCATACAGGAATAAAAAAACACAAAGTGTTCATGTAAATCATTAATCATGTATAGGCAAGTCACTAATTATGTTTAAATCAGTAAATATGAGTTCTATTTTCAACATGCGTTAGCATTGGAGTTATACATTGTTTTAGGTTAGATATTAACATTAGAGTTATACATTATTTAAGGTTAGGCGTTAACATTGGATATACATTTTTAATTGTTTTAGGTTAGGTGCTACCCGAAGCTTTCTTGCATGTAACTATAAAGCGAATCATTCTATTTTATACGTAAAATTTATGTCATATTAGATTTCTCAACCCCGGGACGTTCCCGGGTATAATCTAGTGCAATATATTTCTTTAAACTTTGTGTTTTTATTTGTCCAATATCTTTATAAAATACCTAATTAACACTAAGTTAGGGAATAAAAGTAATTTTTTTTAATGAATCCTAAATTTATTTTTCCGAAATGTAATTTTAACTAACATGAAGAATTATGTCATTAGAAATTTAGAATACAAGAAATCCAACGAAGAAATTATATATTTCTACAAAAGTGTTTTAGCCCTTTGGTAAGGGTTACGTCAATTGTTTTTATTTCCTTATTTTTATCATAGCCTGTCTTAGAGCATTCGCATTGTCTCTTCTATTTACACCCATAATAAATAAATTTAGTTAAAAACATTTTACCTCTAAATTTTATTTATCATTTAAAAACTCATCAAATCCCTTTTTTTGTGTCCCTATTTAATTAAATAGAAACTTTATTCTTTTTGTATTATTTTTTCCTTACTACTTATAAATCTTTATACGGAAAAGGGAGCCTTTATATTTAGAGATTCACTGCATGTAGCATCTCTAAATTTTTTCACTATTTTAGATAGAGGGATGAATGAATGATATAGGTAGTTTTTTTTAATCATTCTCTATATTTGAAGGATAGAAACATGAATATCATAAAAATTCACATCCGTCAAAACGCCCCCCTTTCTTCCTCGATAGCATATTATCTTGTACGTGCATATTATGATCTGAACATAAACTTTGTAACAAAAGTGCTTCTTTTATCATTATTTTTATAGGACTTTGTGAAGGAAACTATGGCTTCATCTTCTAAAAGTTCACAGAGTCGTTGCGCAAACACCCTATGTAGAAATCTTGTAGAGATCCCAAGGCCGGGATGGAAACGCCATGATGATCAGGAAGTCGCCCTATGCAATAAATGCTTGTAAGGTCCTTTTAATAGTTAAAATCTTTTTGTTACATGATATCATATAAATGATGCTTCAAGAAAAGTTTGGATTGGTTTGGAAATTATAATGTTCAATCTTTTCCCTCTTTGTAATTTTTTTCGAGTGAAAACCTTGCCTTACATGTTTATGGGTTCTACACGACCCACTGAATGCTGCTATGATATTCTGTTTTTGCTTCTTAGTATTTTAAAGACTTTGAATACGACTAACTTATATTGAATTTTGGTGCAGCATTGCGTATAAAAGAAAACAATATTGTTCTATCTATCACAAGGATTCGTCAAGTTGGGGATCCTGCAAAACTTGCAATAAGGTTAGACAATTTTCATGAGGTGTAAACGAGAGAAGATGATCTCAAGCTTTCGAGCTTATTTATAAAGCTTGAGCTTCACTCATTTGTTATTTATTAAATAACTTACATACATTTTTTATTATTATATTTTTATATTTAAATATTTTATATATAAGGACATAATATTTTCAAATGGACACGATCGAAAACTATAAGAACGAATATCAATAATGGATCCAATAGTATCGATATGGTACCAATATTGTTAGGACAGATTCAGTTTAGTTTGTCACAAGTGTGGTACGGTACCAATACCGACACTCTCTATTAAGGCATAAAAATATATCTTACGACATAAAAATAAGAAATGTTGCAATGACATATTTTGAAACATATAAAATACGAATATTGGTACTCCTTTGTTGGGCGATATGAGTTTGATTTATCAATATAAAGAGAAAAAACTAAATGTATTTGACACATTAGATTTTGAACAAAACTTTTAACAAAACGTAGATCAAAATAAGAATGTTGCAATGACATATTCTGAAACTTATAAAGCATAAAGATAAATGACGTCAATTAATAAAACCCCCAATGCAAGAAAGTTTTGATAACTTGTACATTTGTGATCGATTACTAGCTAGTATATTAGTACTCACAACTTAGTTTCGAGAAAAGTTATATCAACGTGTAAATAAATATAGACACGTAGCAACAACATGCTCGAAACTTTATAAAAGATCTCATGTTAAAGGTTATAAGAGAAAAACAAAATATGCTTAAAAGTAATTATAATATTGAAAAATTAACAAAAAAAAAAACTTAAAAAATCAATAGAAAAGTTTTTCATTTACTGTTACATCTTTGTTTTGTATTTTTTTTGTATATATATATATATATACAAAATAATAGCTACGGGAAATGATCATTTGAGAAAAAACTTAATGTAAGAAGAAAGAGAATAAATGACATAATAATTTAACATTAAATAATTTATCTCTTATAATATTAATTATTCTCTCTCTAATTAATTAGTCCCACATATATCAACATCAGAGCCGATCCAACATTTTTAGAGGCCCTAAGCAAAACTAAAAATTCGAGGCCCCTATAAAATATAGCAAATACTAAATAATTGCAGGTAGTAGGCAATTAGCAAATATAAACCATTCAATTATTCTACATTTGTACTATAGAATCAAAAGGCAGGTTTTTTACATAACCAGAAACATAGATGATAAGCAATCAAAGTCTTTACAATGAAAAAACCTAATACCTGAATATGTGTTAAAATAACATGATATCAAGAATTTTATAATATAATAAAATCCAAACAAAAGAGTTTACACCTAAGAAACAAAAGAAAACTACAAGGTACAAATATCAACAATTCTTAACACTCACAAACTCTCTTATCTACAAGATCACAAATCATCTAAACACTCTAGGGACTGAATAACGAGATCAGAACAAGATATTCTCTGATCTAAACCCTAATCTAGATGAACCTCAGAGAAAAGAATGAATGTTAAGCGACAGAGAAAACAAAGATGATCTAAAAATAATATCTGAGGTGATTAACAGGGGTGAGAAGCAGAGAAGGCCTTTTATAGGGGGCTCTCGAAGCATCTACACCACCTAAGGAAACGACCAGGATTAATTTAATCAAACGGCTACAACATGTCCCTTTTCTACTACTCGAACAGATCATGGGCCATGGGCCGAAACTCAGCTAATGGACTGAACTTCAAATAGCAACACATCTGGGCTGCTCAGCTTCCAAACCAATTGCACCAACATACTTAGCCGAATAGCCAATGACAAGCCCATCAGAATGTAACACATACATAATGTTGAATGATCTGCACAAACCGCTTATGCAAAATATTCAAATAACAATATAAAAGAACTAAATTGAGATGAATACTTATACCTTTCAACACCCCCCCCCCCCCCCGCACACACACACACAATTTAAGAACCAAAAGGATTACTTAAAGTTAAAGACTTACACAACTCTTTTATTGACCAACACCAAGACCTTTAGTCATTATATTAGCCAATTGTCTATCAGAATCAACCTTCATAGTTTTAACAAAACCTTCTAAGACCAACTCTCATAAGAAAAACAAGTCTAACTCAAAATATTTTTGCCTTATCAATGAACACAGGATTTGTAGCTATAGACAAGGTTGCACTATTATCACATAAAAGATTGACATGTAACTCAATATTAACATTAAGTTTGACAAGAGATTTTTAATCCACAAAACTTCACAAGAAGTTGTGCACATAGCCATGTATTCTACTTCTGCAGATGATCTAGCAATTGTAGACTACTTTCCAGGACACAAGAGAATTTCCTAGAAATATGCAAAAAACAGTCACTGACTTTCTTGTGTCAATACACTTAGCCCAATATGAATCAGAATAGGCTGCTAGATTAAAGCTTGTACTTTTCTTAAAACAGATACCTTTCCCTGGAGCTAATTTTAGATATCTTAACAACCTAAAAACAATTTTCAAATGACCTTCAATTGGTTTTGTGCATGTATTGGCTCAAACAATGCACAACATAGGAAATATCAGGTCTAGTATGAGACAAGTAGATCAACTTTCCTACCAACTGTTGATACCCAGTTAATAGTTACAAGGTTATTTGGATTTTCATTGCAAATATTGGTTAAAACACGATTAGGCTTCAATGGACTGTTAACTGGTTTGCAGCCTAACAAACCATACTCAGTTATCCAGGCAATATTTTATTTGTGAAGACATAAACTATCTTCACTTGAAATTACTTCAAGACCTAGAAAGTTTTTTAAACTCTCCCAAGTCTTTTATCATAATTTTTTCTTTAAGATAAGCCTTAACCTTATTTGTTTCATTAACACAATTTCCAGTCAATACAATATCATTCACATATATAAGCAAAAACACAGTAACAGAACCATAATACTTAACAAATAATGAATGATCACATTTACTTTGGGTAAAACCCAAATCACACAAGACCCCAACTAACTTTTCATTCCACATTTTAAGGACTTGCTTAAGCCCATAAAGAGACTTATTTAACTTACAAACTTTAGTTTCTTTATCAGAAAAATAACCTTCAGGAATAGACATAAAGACATCCTCATGTAAATCACCACATAAAAAGCATTATTAATGTCAAGTTGAAACATTTTTCAACTATTTTGCACAACAATTACCATCACACATTTTACAGTGACAAACTTTACACCAGGAGAGAATGTCTCCTCATAGTCTATGCCTTCCTTTTGGCTATACTGTTTGGCAACTAATCTAGCTTTGTATCTCTCTATTTCCCCACTAGACTTATACTTAATTTAATATACCCACTTACGCCCTACAACACTTCTACCTTTTGGTAACTCAATAAGACTCCAAGGTTGTTTCTATTAAGTGCTTCAATTTCATCATTTATAGCACTTATCCAATTTTGATCAAGTGTTGCTTCCCTACAATTCCTAGGTTCAACACTTTTATTTAAGATACTAGCAAAGACCTTATTATCTACAGATAAGTTAGCATTATTAACCACTCTTTCTATTCCATACCTGACCATCCCTTCAACAACAAAATCATCAAGCCTTTTAGGAAGTGTAGACCCCCTACTAATTCTTCTAATGGTTTGAATATTAGATTCATTACCCTCAGAAAAAGAAGTCTTCTCATTTTCTAAAGTCACATCCTTAGCCCTGTCAGTTCTTCTTGTGTCATCACTTTGCTGTGAACTATATTGTTCAACTGTTTTCTGATGACTTAAAGAAGACTGCTGATACCCATGTGTCTTAGACTCTGTTATACCTGTACCCCTTCCTTCATCATTGGGCTCTTCAAATTGTTTAGGTGCCTCATTTTCAAAAAAGTTTGATGAATCTAACTCAGTTAATGTGTTATCATTAATTTTTTCAAAACCTTGTTTATCTTTAAAAGAAAAGATCATCTCATAAACTTCACATCTCTTAAATAAGAGATGGTTTTTGTATCTAAACTATACACGTTATAACCCTTCTTTTCATTTGAATATTCTAAGAAAACTTGCTTTTCAGCTTTTGCATTTAAATTGTTAGATTCATTTAAAACAATTGTAAAACAAAGACACCCAAATACTCTTAAATGATCTAGAAAGGGTTCAAAACCAAATATAAGCTCATAGGGGGTTCTATCATTTCGCAATGATTAAGGAGTCCTACTATTCAAGTAAAAAGTAGTTAACACACATTCTTACCAGAATCTAACAGGAAAGATACCTTGAAACAAAAGATATCTAGTAACATTTAACATGTGTCTATTCAATTCCATTTTGCTAAGGAGTATAAGCACAAGAGGTTTGATGAAGAAAACCCAAGGACTTACAATAACTAGCCATTTGATTGTTTAAAAATTCCAAGCCATTTTCACTTCTAAAACTTTAACAATTTTATTAAATTGAGTTTTCAAAATGTTAACAAAATCCTGAATGTTTTTAAAAACTTCATTTTTATTATTTATCAAATATACCCAAACAACCCTTGAGCAATCATCAACAATAGTAAGGAAGTACTTAAAACCTTCCCTACTTGCAACTTTATAGGGTCCCCACACATCAAGGTGAATTAAATCGCCTAAACTTGTTGATTTATGATTACTTAAAGGAAATGCCCTATGCTGTTTAGCCTTATGACACACATCACTAGGCAATTCAGGATCATGAGGAAGTTTAGTTCCTATGACAGACTTTAACTTTTTAATAACAAAATCATCAGGATGTCCTAACCTAGCATGCCACATATCATATTGTTTAGAACCAATGCCCACCTTATTACTAATAAAAGAGCCACCACAAAAATATAACCCTTCAAGTTAAACTACTATCACCAGGGTTTTCCTTGTTGGTAAGTCCTGAATATAGCATTTAGATTCATCAAAACCAACAAACAAGTGGTTATCTTTAACCAACTTATGAACATAAATTAGATTTACACAATATTCAGGCACTATAAAAACATTATGTAACACAACACCATTTTCCAATTTTAAGGTTCCAATTTTAGTTACCAATGCATTTGTACCATTAGGATGTTTAACCTGGATATTCAAGTCCTGACACATCAATATAATACGTCAAGTTGTGTTCACTAGTTTCCATATGCTGAATAGCACCAGAATCAATTATCCAACCCATTTTCAACTTTTTTTTACCATTTACATTAAAGCAAAAAACAGGTTAAACATGCAAATTAGCACAAAATGGAGAAAAGATACTACTTGAAACATTATGATTTTGAGGAGGATCAACACTATTATCATATATCAAATTTAACAATTTTGATAGTTGATCACTAGACAAAGAAGGAATTTGAACATCGGATTTATTAGATAAAGAACTATTAGCAACGACCCTTTCCGTTGCATTCCTTTAGCCTTTGCCCAAGGAGGATATCCAATTAACTCAAAAAATTTATCAATTGAATGTCCATTCTTATTACAGTGTGTACATTTAACACCTTGACCAACAATCCTGTTAATTTTCTTATTAAAATCCATAGACTGATTAGTTTTAGCAAAGAAATTAAACCAATAGTTTGACCCTTTTTTGAAACATTACTAGATTTTCTTTAGGATTCCTCCCTGGAAACAGTGGCAAATGCCTCTTTAATAGTAGGCAACACGTCTTTAATCAACAAACTAGTCCTAATACTTTGATACACACTGTTTAAGCCCATAAAGAATTGCATCAATTTAATTATGTTATTGAAATTATTAAATTCTCTAGATGCATCACAAATACAAGCAGGTAATTGTAAAATCTAATATAATTGTTTCCACATAATATTCAACTTATGATAGTATTTTGAAAACAGACATTCCATTTTAATTAAACAGATTTTTTTTCTGATACAAATCAAGCACCACAGACCCATCAACCTTATCATAGGTTTCCTTGAGTTATGTCCAAACATCACTAGCAAGTCTAGAAAAAACATGAGCCATATACAACTCCTCACTAATAGAGTTAAGAATCCATGTTAAAACTATTGAATTACATATGTCCCATTATTTAGAAAGCACATTACTAAAACCCCATTTATTTTTAACTTGTAAGGCTAGTGTTAAAGCATTTGACCAAACAGAATAGTTTCCAAAACCTTTCAATCTAACAGTTATTATAGTCAAATTACTTGAATCCGAAGGATGCAAATAAATTGGATCACTTGCATTTAATTTACTAATTAAAGTTTTATTAATAACCACGTTAGCAGGATCAACAATAGGACCACTAGCAGGAATAACAGCAGGACCAACATTATCACCAATCTTAGCAGTTACATGAACAATTAATACTTCAATACAAAACAGATTCACATAAGCAATCCATTAATCATAAACAGGAATATTTCAAGAACAAGAAAATAAAACAGAAAAAACAAATCAACAAACTGAAGCTAAACAACGAATGAGACACAATGGTGAAGCCAAGCCAGGGACCAAATCAGTGGTTCATCACTGAAGGGTGCCACCGCAGGCCTTAACTTGGGAGCCCCTAGACCTAGAAAAGCCTCAACACAAACATGACTTGATCAATCATCTGTCCTTCTAACACGGTACCAAGACTTCTAGACTCAACGGAATTTACAAAAAATCTAAAAGAAAATTCTTGGAAAGATCTCACCTATGGGTTATGCAAGTTAGGGTTCTCCAAATAACTCACAGTTGCAACCTTCACTTAGGGTTACAAAACTGTGAGGCAATAATTTAGCAATCCAAGCTCTCATAGCAGGCACACACCAGCTTCAACCAGATCTACCATATCTGACCAGATCCAAAAACAATACGATAATATTCACCACCATAATCACAATAGAATGGAATAACTCAGATCCCCACAACCAAGACTAAGATCGAATGAAGTATTCGATAAATTATATCAAAAAACCCCCTAAAAACAAACCCTAGAGCTCTGATACCATGTCAAAAAAACATGTTATCAAAAACTTCTTAATATAATAAAACCCAAACCAAAGAGTTTACACCCAAGAAACAAAAGAAAACTACAAGGAAGAAAGATCAACAATACAAACTCTCTGATCTACAAGATCACAAATCATCTAAACACTCTAGGGACTGAATAATGAGACTAATAACAAGATGTGCTCTGAACGAAACTCTAATCTAGATGAAAAACTGAGAGAAAAGAATGAATGTTAAAAGGGAGAGAAAACAAAGATGATCTAAAAATATTTGAGGTGATTAATAGGAGAGAGAAGCAGAGAAGGCATTTTATAGTGGGCTCTTGAAGCATCTACACCAACTAAGGGAACAACCATGATTTATTTAATCCAATGGCTACAATATGTCCCTTTTCTACTACTCGAACAGATCATGGGCCAGAAACTTAACTAATGGACTCAATTTCAAACAACAACACATCTGGGCCACTCAGCCTCCAAACCAACTGCACCAACATGCTTAGCCCAATAGATAATGACAAGCCTACCAAAATGTAACACATACATAATGTTGAATGACCTTCACATATCACTCATGCAAAATATTCAAATAACAATATAAAAGAACTAATCATTTTGTCATTAAATTGAGATGAATACTTATACCTTTCAAGACTTCAATTGAAATTCTTGAGGATTTTGAACAATTTGTATTTCATCTCACTAACTTTCACGCCTTCTATTTCGCAACATTTATTCTCTTTTATATGCATCAAAGGAAAAACGTATCAATATTTTGTCAATGTGTCAAACCTCAGTAGTTGCATCTAGATAATGATATATCTCAGGCCATCTATGCTAGTTTTGTAGTTCAGCCCAAACCCGATTGAACAAATCTGTGCATCTAATATACACATAAATATTAAATTAGAATATATTAAAATTGGAGGCCCCAACTCTGGGTCATACAAAATGTAAGGCTATCCCTGATCAAAATTAATCCTACATATATTCTACACATATTAATGTTCATCCTACACATTGAAATTCACCACACACATATCTTACATCTCTCAAAACCAATCTTACACATATTGAAGTTCATCCTAAATGCATCTTACATTTGTTTTGTAAGGATATATTTTGAAAAAAGAAAGTCATACTAAATAAGCTATTTTAAGGGGTTACAAACATTTAATACAACTATCAATTGAAGCATTTTTACTGGTTTAAACTTATTTTTTTTTCTTCTTCTTACAAAAATTTTTCTTTTCATTTGAACCATGCATCCATTAATAGCTATCAAAAATATATTTACTGTATTAACTAAATTGTATAAATAAAAAGGTTTTGGTTAGGTCGACGGGCTCGTTTATTAAACAAGCATATTTTTAGGATGGGGTTTGGGCTCAATCTTAGACTTGTTTAAAGGCGACATGATTCGAGATTTTATGAGCTTATCTCAAGTAAGTTATGAGCGGCTTAACCAGTAGTTGGCAATAGACGAGTTTGGTTACATGTGTACACTTTTTGTAATTTCTCATAAAGTGTTTACAAAGAGTAAACTTATTGATATTCTTATTTTCCGAAACAATTAGTTTGGAGATGGCGTTAAGCTCTAAATATACTTTTAATCACTTTTAACTTGTCCTCAAGCACAAAATGGTTGCAGCTTGCCTAATGCTAGGCATTTAAAAGGCTAGAACATCATGACTCAATCGATGCGGCTTTTAAAAGACCAGTAGAAAGAAACTATAATTCAAATAAATTTATAGACATTTGTTAAAAGACACATGCAAGTGCATAATTATATCCTTATCTATTTGCGAGTAACGCTTTGTATCTGTATTCGATTGTAGAAACTACATCTCTCGTGTGAAGTCTCGCGAGATTGGTTCACCATACAAGATGATGGTGAACTCAGGTGCAATGCTTGTGCAGCACCGGTTCCAACCTTGGTAAGAATAATCACATGCAAACGTTAGAACTGTATATATTTCACTTGTCACCACTAGCAACTCATATTATTATGTTTTAGGTACCCAACGTTCAAGACACTATGCAAGCTTCAACTAACACACCCCACACAACACTTGCTTCTGATGCAAAACACTGATCAGATAAATGATGAGGAAAACTTGGTTGAAGCACATCCATCAACACCTCCAGTACCATTGGCTCTTGAATCAATAGAAGAAAGTCATCTAAAAAAGCTCGACCTCAAGTTCACTCTGGTAATGAAAAGCGTCACAGTGTAACAAGTAGGAAGGATGAACTATACCGTAACACACCTAGAATGACGGATGCAGAACTTAAGGAGCTCGTTTAAAGGGTATCATTTCATTTTTTTAAATATTAATACCTACAAGGAATACATTGATAAACTTAACTAAGATTCTATACATATGTAAAAGTAATAATTAATTCATATTTCTCTTGATTTTTTGATAGTTTGAATGCTGTAGTTGTTCCTCTATTTGGAGAAAATGTTGACTGTTAGTGATACCGGTAAGGGCGGCCGCCTCATACTCCCAAAGAAATGTGCAGAGGTTAGTATATGTATTATGTATATTTACTATAAATTATTAATATTATCACAATAGTAAATTTTTATTGTATTAATTCATTGTTTTCTTTTTATGTTGGTATGATCATATAGAAATTCTTTCCTCGTGTTGATGATGCTCAAGGCCGACCGATTCAAATTCTAGATTCGAAAGGAAAAGAATGGGCTTTCAATTTAAAAATGTGGCCCAACGATAAAAGTAGAATGTACCTACTTGAAGGATTTTGAGCCATATGTGAAATCAATGAATTTGGTTGAAGGTGACACAGGTAATTAACTAAACGGTTGATTGAATGTCATTTCTTATAGAAATTTTTACATATTATTTGGAAGTTATATGTATAGACGCATAATTAATCTTTAAATGATTTATTTTCAGTGACATTTAGTAAGTTGGAGCCTG
>JAUTDX010006457.1:0-19653 GCA_030844895.1 Ambrosia x helenae
TTTGCCTTAAACATAGGTAATACTTGGCAACATTGGGCTAACGCTTATTCTATTTCACAAGACTTAACACTTTGCTAAGGTGAGTTTACGTAACCTTGTTTAATGCACTTTTTATACTTGAAACTTTATACATAAGCAATTCTTTATGACATGTCTAGTTGTAAACTTTAATGCCTCATGACTTAGACAAAGACTATTAGACTTAAACTTAAACTTGCATAATCATTAACCCTGATCAAGGCCGGCGGTATACAATGATAGATCTATTGGATTGACAACCCCACCCAGATTCGTTGACCATCTTTTATGGGGATCACAAGTGATTGTTATCGTTCCAACGTTTTTATAAGGTGAACCGTGGATGCGGGATGGACCTAAACTTTGTCGAGGATTGATTATGTGCATACTATACTTGTTGTTTATTAATGGTAGACTTAAACTTACATTAGACATATGAATTGCTAAACTTTATTCTTTAAAACTTATTGCTTGACTTGGTTTATGTATTCTCACCAACTCTAGTTGACCCCCCCCCCCCCCCCCCCCATCTTTTTCCAAACTCAACGGGAAATAATGATGCTTGAAGTCTAAGGCTAGCATGATGAGTTACTTGAAGTTTATGCTTTGTTTGATTATTTGATGTACTAATTTCATTCAAAACTATGTCATGTTTTTTTTTTAAATTGGATATTTTGTTTGAATAAATATTTATTTAAAACTTGATTACCATGTGCCACTGAACAATCATCCATACGTGACACCTCGATGTTTCCGCCATCGGTTGGGGTGTTACACAAGCAGGCCCTTCAGCCGAAGCACACTTCACTGACCTTGATGTTCTTGACCCGTCACAGATTTCTCAAGCTTTTCAGGCTCTTTCGTTTGACCCGGACGATGAGAATTGGGATATGGACACAGGGGCAACTTCACGACGTAACTCTCGACCAAGGTACTCTACTACTCTCTCTCTCTGACTGTGTGCGTAACATACATATTTTACAATGGATTTAACACACGTTTTTGTTTTAATAATTATAAAAATGGTTTCGACCTTCATATAAAACACACACACAACTAGGCAAGTATACCCTGTCATATATGTAGTAAGTACAGATAAGAACCAAGTATCGATCCATGGACGCGCGCGGAGCAATGGTAACTAAAACTCTATCCCCGATTCACCAGTAAGTAAAAAGATAAGTTGGAGTTTTGTTTAAGACTAAATTAATTCTAAAACATGTAAATAACACATATAAGACTCCAAATAGAAAATATAACTAAAAACACAACCCCTAGCATGTCATCTACAAATCATATAAAACAACTGGCGTGTGATCAACATATCCCATTTTCCAACAGTTAGTGTCCCTCTCAGGCATCCTAACATGACAACTATACAGAAAGCTAACACGAATACCCACGTTAACCACTTCAAGTTGTTCATCTAGCGAGCAGCTGATATAATCTCAGTGGATCTTAAATAAAGGTTAGTATCACCTTTCGGGAGTCCTCAACCGCACTAGTTCAGGAAAGCAATATCGAATACACAATACGACCACCTAGACTATCATAAAGTAGATCATTTCACAACCTATTCCATTTTACCACTTTGAACACAAATCTACTGAGATCGCTATTTTTACCAAAATAACTAACAAAGATATTTAACCGTGTCAAAGATTGGAAACAACACCATTAAGCTTTAAAACTCTTTTACGTGCCGGAAACATTCATAATCGTTTATTCAAGCGACTTTAACCAAACCAATACCCGGTTACAGTTTCATGGTGTAAACTTTATCAACAAGTTAACTAGTTTACTACCGGACGATTAAACGGACGGATTTCTTCAACAAGTAAATCCGCCTAACACATTCGACAATCATCAAAGTCACTAAAACATAATCATAAATCCAACAACAATGAAACAAGGTTGCACTATGATCATCAAGATCCAGACATGAAAAACGCTAAATTCATAACAAAACGCGATTTCAATACAAACGATTGTTTTAACTACAAACGATTACTAGATATTATCCGTAGACTATATTACAATACATAAACGACACAAACAAGCCAAAATATTCAGATTTGAACAAACTTAAAGTTTATAAGATCAAACAAACCATAAATCTTGAATGTGAAGGATTGGATGATGTTAGATGATTAGGATGAGATCCCGAGCTAGTCCAAAACCGCCTCACTAGCACTTTGATTCTCCAGAAAATCGCCCAAAATCTGTCTCCAAAACCAATAATTCTAACAGTGGGTAATGCTCCCTGTATTTATGCAGATTTCGAAGGTGTGCACGGTCAGGTGCACGGCCGTGCTCCTGCCGTGCACTTTTACTTTGTTGACTTGACGTGCAAGTGGGCTAGTGGGCAAGTGGCTGGTGAATTCCTGAAAATATCTTGGTTGGCACGGGCGTGCCATCAGGGCGCACGGTCCGTGAAGGTCCAAGTGTTGCCGAGCAAGAAGGTGTGCACTGCCTGTGCACCTGGGCGTGCAAGCCCGTTTCCCGAGCAGCAGATGTGACCCGCACGGGGGTGCACAGATTTGGCACCCCCGTGCACAACTTCCAGACATGTTCAATTTTGTAGAAGTTGTTCGTCTTGTCCTTTTTAGCCCGGTTCTTCGACTTTTGTCTTCGAGGCGCCGTTTAAGACCTGAAATAAATATACAAGCGGTTTAAGTACCAATTTCGAGCAATTAGGGTCGAAAACGCGCGATTTTGGGAGTTTTAATCGGGATTTAAATAAGTAATTTTAACGTATATCACTCTCCGTCTTCTCATATAAAGTCCGTATTAGTTGGTAATGGCATCCGTCTCCAGGTTCTTGGGTTCGGCCACACCTCCCTACACACTCCCCGCCAAAACCTTTCACCTAAAAAAACGTTTTATACAACCCTCAACTTTACTTGAAACCTAATTTCCGTTCGCCAGTTCATCATTGATAATTATGTATATCTGTGGAATTTGACCCCTTTGGTTTTTTTCGTGAAGGATTACAAGGATGGCACGCACCTGAGCTGCCACAGATAGCTTGAGCGGTCTTTTAATCCTTCAACAAAATCACTGGCGACAGCTTTTGTTTCTATTTCCACTCGTCAATCGTGGCATGATAGACTCGGTCACCCAGGTCGTCAAGTTATGGATTTTCTTAGTTCTAATATGTTTTACCTTGTAATAAACTTAAGTCTTCGTTTGTTTGTCATGCCTTGCCAGTTATCTAAAAATAAACGTTTACCTTTTGTTGACTCTGTTACTTCCACTTCTATGCCTTTTGCTATTGTACACTGTGACTTATGGACCTCCCCCGTCATTAGCAACCGCTGGGTACAAGTACTACATGGTGCTAATCGACGACTTCACCCAATATGCTTGGGTGTAACCCCCTAAAATTTAAATCTTGAGGTTTTTCACTATGTTTACAAAGTTTTCATTGCTTTTTGTTCAAACCCAGTTCAAACTTAAATTACAACAGTTCCAATGTGACATGGGCGGGGAATTTAATAACCATAATTTCCTAGACTTTGCCAACAAACAGGGTATTCAATTCCGCTTTATTGCCTACACACATCCCAACAAAATGGCAAGTCGGAGCGCATGATCCGTCGACTTAATGACATCATGCTATCCCTCTCCTCATGCCTCACTACCTTCTCGGTTTTGGTTGAAGCCATACACACCACCGCTTTTTACCTCCATAACATTTTGCCTACTAAAACTCTTCACAACCTTACCCCATGTTCGGTCCCTATACCAACGCCACCCGTCTTACGAACACCTTCGGGTATTCGAGTGCGCATGGTATCCCAACGAGTCTTCGACTCGTCCGCACAAGCTTCACCCAAAGTCCAGTCCTTAGTGCCTATTTTTGGGATACCCGGCCAACTATCGCGGTTACCGTTGTCTGACCTTTCAACCGGTATAACTATTTTTTCCCGCCATGTTACTTTTTGCGGAAACCACCTTTCCCATGTCTTTCCTCTATGGACCCCAAACCCACCTCCACTTTCTGTGATGATCCACCCAATCCTTCCTTCACCTTTCAACACTCTCCCGACCATCCTCCTACACCATTTACTAGCCCATAACAAACTACCCAACTGGCCCAAACCAACCTCAACCTGGCCCAACTCGCACCCCTTCCACCAGCCCACCTCGCACCACTGCTCCCACCTTTACCCTGGCCCACTCACCCCACATACACCACACCTGGCTCCACTACTCGGCCCAACCCTGTTCCACCCTACTGGACCACCACCCCCGCCCCCTAGACCACCACACACCAACCAGTCCAGCTTCCAACCCACGTCCACATCCGAAACCGATCCTTCAGGCCCATCCCACGACTCCACATCAACCCATCCTGTGGTTACTCGGTCCCATGCCGGTGTCACCAAGCCTCGCGTGCCATTCAACCTCTCCACCGTCACCCACCACCATCTCACCTCTTCCCAAATCTCACATTGCCTACCCTTACGGACCCAAACTGAACGCTGCAATGGCCAGGTTGATCAGCAGAATGGAGGTATCTTCTTATCTCAGTCTGCTTATGTCACTGACATTCTCCACCGAGCAAACATGTCTAATTGTAAACCTTGCTCAACACCGTTGAAGTAGGATCGAAATTGGCCGCCGAATCTGTGGCGCCTACTGTTGACGGTACTATTATAATCGCATTTTGGCTGTGCGCTGAAGTACCTCACTATCACTCGTCCTGACATCACCTATGCAGTTCAGCAGGTTGTTTATTAATGCATGATCCGGACTGCCACATCTTCAGTTTCTTAAACGCATACTGCGTTACGTACGTGGAACTTTGGATTTTGGTCTGCATATTCTCCTCCCCTTTCCACATCTCTCACTGTTTACTCTGATGCGGATTGGGGTGGATGCCCAGACTCCTCGGCGGTCCACGTCTAGTTATTGCATTTACTTGGGTGACAACCTTATTTCTTGGAGTTGTAAAGCGACAGCCTACTATTGCTCAATCCAGTGCAGAAGCTGAATATCGGGGTGTCGCTAATGCTAGTTGCTGAATCTAGCTGGATACGTAATCTACTCTTAGAACTGGGCATTCATCTCACGAAGGCTACGGTTGTCTACTGTGATAACATCTCGGCTGTCTATCTCCACACAGAATCCTGTCAACATCAGCGTACCAAGCATGTTGAAATGGATATTCATTTTGTTCTTGAGAAAGTTCGTATCGGTGATGTTCGTGTGCTTCATGTCCCCGCTGATTTTCAGTACACTGATATCTTTACTAAAGGACTCTCCAAGCAGCTGTTCACAAGCGCTTCAGGTCCAGTTTGTGCCTTCGACAGGCTACGACTTAAACTGCGGGGGACTTTAGCAATTATAATTATAGAGTATAATATAAATGATGTATATTCAATGTATATCTTCTCCTTTATTTAGGATAGATTGTTTCCTTGTTTATCTGTAATCTCTGTAATTATTTATACCCTTAGAGGTTAATGAGAATACACACGTTTGATAAACTTTCATATATATGGTGAAGGTATAGAATAATCTATATATATATATAAAAGAAAAGGTATATGCTGATGTGCGGCAATATAGGCCCTCAACCTCCCCTTGAAAGTGCCACGTGGCATGATAATTGAAAGATTTTAGTGTTTTTGAACTAATTCCTTTTTAATTAAAAAAAAAGATAAACATAAAACCCTAATTAAATTGAGTTATTTTAGGAAAAAAAGAATTTAAAAATAAATTTAAAATTTTCTCTCTCATGTTTCCTTCCCCATAATTTTTTAAACGTTTATATCTTTTATATACGGGATTTTTTTAAAGAAAAAATAACACCAAATTAACGAGCGTTTTATTATCTTCCAACGAGTACCAAGTCCTATATAAAAAACGGAGAAAATCGACTATTTTTTGTGGGGTTTTCGTTCATACAGTAAAAAAACACACAAAGTGTTCATGTTATTCATTAATCATTTTTTTTTCTTTTAAACCAGGTTCTTATCTACGATGTTGAAAATCAACCCAATCACCATGTTCATCATTGGAATTTTACTAGGTATACTTCATCAAGAGAAGTTAGGAGAAAGACTCGCGTAACACTGCAACACATGGTGAGTCACCTTATAGCAAGGTTATTTTTTTATTTATTTAATTACAATAGTAATAATTTATTACTATTAGTATTAGTATTATTAGAATGGTTATATTTTCAACCCCCGGACGCTCTCGGAAAGAATTGATAGTTGCTGACGTGGCGTTCAATGGTGGCATCAACCATCTCTTGATTATGCACGTGGCATAATGAGATGCAATGATTACAACTTCCAACTTAACTGTTTGTTTAGTTGATTAAGTTAGGAATTATAAGAGCCATTAAAATGTGAGAAATAGAGAGATGTGATGAGTTTTTTAATAGTTGCAGCTTACATAAGTGATTCTTTAGATGATTATTGATTATGTTTTAGATTAGGGAATATGAGGTATTACTGATTAGAATACTATGAACATGCAATGATTGAGAGATTTTGTGGTTAGTTAACTTGAGCCATTTGCAATAGGTTATCACGTAAAGTTAGTTTTTTCAACCCCGGGACCCTCCCGGGGTAATTAGCTAGTGAACATATATACTAGGAGTTTATTTATTCACGTGTAAACATTAATACTAATTTTGACACACTTAAAATCCTATAACTTGGAACATGATGTACTCAACTTATATATCTAAACGAGTCAAATGAGTTAACGTGTCAAAAGAGTCATAAGTTAGTTGATCCTATCAAACATATACTTTGTATTTCAATTTTAAATGGATTTAACAAATTAAACTAATTAACTCGTACGTCTCTTGGGTACTCATAGCATACCAAAAACTAATATTTTTCTATCGAGTGTGCGTCAATGTCAGAAATTACCTCCATATACCTCACTTATCATTATTATTTTATAACAATAATGGATGCTATTGTTTAAAAGAAATGTTTTTAGTGTTTTTCAATTATTTTGTTTTTAATTAAAAAAAAAGAAACAACTTCAAACCCTAAAGTTATCGCTGCCTCTTGTCATTATATCACCGTTTTTCTTTTACTCCCCATCACAAACCCTAGAAAACTTTTAAACCCTATTCTCCTTGACAAACTTTCCTCTCTCATCAACATCCATTGCATCCGTCGTCTCTTTTATGTCCTCTGGCAACAACCAACACAAGTACCACGGCCATTGACATCGTAACAGCTGCTTACAACTGAATCCACCGTCATCCATCTGGTAATTGATTTTTATAAACCTAACAACCATTATTAATTATCCGATTCTTTATTTATTGGCGTCATCGGCGAATGAACGAGCTTTTTGCAAGAAATCCATTGTTGGATTGTTATGGTGTGAAGATGTTATATTATTATTATTATTATTATTAAAGATTCCTCTTTCTGAGATTTAAACGGACCCAACGAAGAACACACATCATTTTCTTCAAGAAAAACATTGATCGATGCATTAAAGGTATCTTAATCTCTTCTTCTTTCCATTTATTTATTATATTATTATTATTATTATTATTATTATTATTATTATTATTATTATTATTACACGTGCTTTGATATTTAGAGTAACCAATTCACAGTATTTGTTAGGGTTTGCACCATGAATGTGCGTAATTGGATCATATGTTTAATTGTTTATTCTATATTTAATGGTTTGATGTTGTAAGCCTTAGATTAAATATGAATGAAGTGATTGTTCAATCTTCCAAAAAATATGTGTTGCATATTTTAATATCATGAACTTTCATATAGGTGTTGCATACTCGAAGAACATTGTGCAGATATACTCGTATCATGGTGGTAGTGATATAAGAAATCAATTGGAGGTTGTACACTTAGTCATATAAATTGTGTAGTTTATCTAATTTCTTTTTTTGAAACTTTACTGGAGCTGATATTGATACAGATTGAGGCCCACAATGGCAGTGTTAATGATCTTGCTTTCTCTTACCCCAATAAAACCCTCATCATTGTTACTTGTGGAGATGATAGGTTAATAAAGGTTTGTATCTCTTCGCTTTTGCTTCATTTAAGGTTGTAAAATTATGAAAAATATCGTGTATAATATGAAGTTCCATATGGAATGCAGTAACAGGGGATAAACAACATCAATAGTTGTGATCCTTTTATTTATTTATTTATTTTTGTGCAGGAGCTTTAGTTTTAGCTTTTAGCAGTTATTGGATCCTTTTGAAGTTTTGAGGTGATTTTAAAGGTATTTAGGATTCATACACCTTGGCCCACATCACACACCAGTAGGAGGCTGCCACATACCCCAGAATGTGACGTCACACCCCCAGAATGTGACGTCACAGGGTGTATGAATCCCAGAACCCGATTTTAAAATTATTTGTGGGATTGGGCGTGTGATGTGCGTCTTTTCGTTATAAGGATTTGGAAATAGGTGTTATTTATATATTATTATTATTACTATTATTATTATTATATTCACCTAAATAAACACACAATCTTTAACTACAGCTAATTCAAATCAACAAGCACTCCATTCAAGACTCTTCTAACAACGGTTTTTTAGGTAATTGTTGTTTTATTTTTTGTTATAAAGGTGACCTGTTGATTTTGGTGTCCATGGTTCAATTAGTGGCACGGTGGTGTTTGGTGGCCCGACAGAGTAGGTTCGAAACAACCTCCTCTCATGCGGCTCAAATGGTCATAACAGGTGGTTTCCGACAGATCGGCAACTGCAAGAAAAGTAAGTTGTTAAAGCATGTGTTCGATTTTAAGACCTTGAAAGTTGCATTTTGTAGAATGTGTTTTTGTCATTGACGGATGGGTTCTTGAAATTGCACTAAAAGATTACTGAAAATTATTTACAGAGTTAGCAATATTGTCAAGAATAACTATATGTTGTATGGAGCTACCACAGGTACACCTTTGTTAGTCACTTTTAGTTTTCTAAGGTTTCTAAGTTCATATATTGTGTTTATTTAGAATAAAATATTTGAACCATGTGCATACTAGATATGAATAGAACATATGTTGTTGGACTTTGGGTTGTCTTTTGAAAGTTTCACTTTCTAAGTTTGAATTTTATCTGTGTTTATTGCATATTTACAAGAAAAAAACTAGAATATGCTTCAAGAGGTCAATAGAGATGAACAAGGTACCTGGAACTTGAATGTGTTTTGGATTGTTAATGTTATTACTTGGTTAGTTGAACTTATTAAAAGTTTCCCTTTTGTTGTATCAACATTGTTTGTATCGCAGGCTTGAAGGATCCTGATGCAGAGGAAGTGAAAGAATTTGTGAAAAAAAAGTGGAGTTACAGTGTCAGCTAGGGAATGGTGTTCCATTTAGGGAAGGTGATAAATACTTTTACTTTCACAATAACGTTTATAGTTATTTGTAGTCAAACTCATTATAGGCCATAGATTATCCTATTGCAGCATATATCATTGTTGAACTCATTTATTGCTCTATATGAATAGCACTCTTAATAGATGTTTAAATTTCTAAAGTCATATTAGATTTTTCAACCCCGGGACGTGCCCGGGGTATAAAGCTAGTAAATAAAATAAATACACCTTGTTATTTGTACTCCCTCCGTCCCAATTTAAATGTCCTTATTTCCTTTTTTGTTTGTCCAAAATTAAATGTCTCTTTCCAAAAATAGAAATGTACTTTCCATTTTGCCCATAAAAGACAAAACACAATCACCAATTTTGAGGATATTATTGTCATTTTACCACATACAAACAAAAAATTTCTTAAAATGTGTGTGTTTTTAGCAATGGGACATTTAAATTGGGACGGAGGGGGGTAATTTTTTAATTTATGTTTTATCTATTTTTCTAATATGTATTACATGAACATTACAAAAATTAAACGAACATTTAAAATTTACATAAATCGGCAAACAAATAAACATTTGAAATTTACATAAGTCACTTAATTGGCAAACAAACAAACATTCGAAATTTACTTTACGATCAAACAAATAATGTTTGTATATATAAACAAAACACCACAAAAAAAAGGTCCAAAGTAAATCTCTTAATTCACCAATGGGAATTAATTTAACTATTCTCTTCTTATATAGCTAAATTAGCGGTTACAAGTAGTGCATGATCATATGGGAAAAAAGAAAGCATCAGAATCAAGAACAATATACAGCCAAGACTAGGAAAGAGAAAGGGATATTTAAGTAAAAAAAAAAACTAGTGGCTGATTAATTTGTGTCAAGTACAATCTTCACATAGGATAAAAAAATGTCAAATGAAGTCGGGCGAGTGGTTAATGCTTAAGGAGAGGATCTGTTTCAAGTGAACAACTATCTGGTTTCTTAATAACTTCAGACTGCACCAAGATATCTTCAAGAATATTATTAGCTACCACTGAGTTCTTGTTTGAGACCGGTAACACATTAACAGTAGATGAAGATGACGATGTTAACTCTTTAGCTCTGTCCACTTGAACAATCCAATCTGTGTTGGAGAGAAAATACAACATAAGCAATGCACATGACCCCTGAGCTGAAAGCAACCCCAACAGAGCCCAGGGAACCCCATTTTTAGGACGAATGCCATGACGACCGCAACCGGCATTCCAACCAAGTAAAAAGAGCCCAAGTTAATGTTGGCTCCAAGGGTGGGCCTTGCACTACCTCTCAACACCCCACAACCGGTTGTTTGAGGGCAGTTTCCAAGCTCACATAGCCCCGCTATCGGCAATGCTACTGAAGTGAGTTGAAGAATGTGGTGGTCGTTGGTGAAGAACCTGCCCCATTGGTGCCTCATTAATGTCCGTGAACAGCATTGCCATAAGGCCTAACACAAGTGCGCAGACAAGCGAAATTATCATGGAAATACGGGCCTTGGCTGGACGGTTTGCTCCTAGCTCGTTCCCAACCCTTGTGGACACCCAAGGCTCAATGCTGAAGGGAAAACGTAGACTAAAGAGGTTGTTTGGATGAGAATTCCCATGGAGGCAAACGGTTGCTTTAGGGTTTGGTAGCAAGCCGCAGAGGATTATCATGAGCTCATACCACCACCATTCGAGACACACGGAGACGCACGTCGGAATGGCGAAGGCCAATAAAGAGGACCATCCGCGGAGACAGTCAGCGCTGGGTGCCACCCATGAGTCCCTGTAAACTCCAGAGAAGTAAACAAATGAGAGGAGAAGGACAAGAAGGTTGAGTTGGTGAGAACCATTGCGATTGACACCCCGGAAATGCCCATCTTAAAGTAGCCAACGAGCAAAAAGTTGAGTGGTACATGAACCACAATCGAAACCGCTGAGCAGTAAGTTAAAGGCAGAATGATGTTCTGTGCCCGGAGATACACACGGAGAGGGTGGAGAAGAGAGAGCAAGAAGAGGTCTGGAATAGTGAAAACGATGAAAGTGTGAGCTGCAGCTGAGATTTCTTCATCTTGTCCACACCATAACAAAATGGTCTTCATGTTAAACCACATGAAGGAGACTGGGAGAGAAGTCGACAAGAGCAAAAGCACTGTTCTTTGAAGGGTTATCCCAAGTATTTTCATCTGCTTAGCGCCATAGGCTTGACAAACAAATGGGCTCCATGCCCATGGCTAAGCCAGAGAGGACGGAGTAACCGGTGATGTTGGCAAAGCCGATAGAGAGAGAGCCTCCCGCGAGCTCAAGCTCACCGAGATAACCCAGAAACAGCATGGAGATCATAGCTCTTGAGTAGAGAAGTAAACCAGTCATGGCACTTGGTCCTGAGATCTTCCCAATGGCTTTCATTTCCTCCAATGCCTGTGGAATTTAAACAATCATCATATATCATATATCATATTTAAAAACCAACACTTTTCACTTATATATATAGTTTGACCAAGTGAATCAATCAAGACATATATATATGTATGTGTTTGTTGTTACCTCACAAGGGGTTGGCCATGAATGAAGGTGATTATCATGACAAGATTTTTGGGGATCATTTTTGTTATCAATAATAATATTATTATGATGAGTTTGTTGGAAATGACCAAATTGGATGTGGAAGATGGTGTTGGGTTACACATGGCTCACAGTTCTTGGTGTATGGAAAGAGGGAACTAGGTAGCATTATATATATATATATATTAGAAAAATTAATTAAAGGTGGACGGACACAAACAAAAAGGAAGAAAGAAGCTAGGTGTTGTGGTTAGTTGGGAGCAAAGCAAAGTACCACTAGTAATTATAGTTTGTGTTTTGGTTTGTCAGGGAGTTAATTGATGGAGTAGTACTCTCCAGGCCAGGGGTGTCGGGTATATATACATAAACGGGTCGGGCCCTACCAATTGGAATTGTTCCCCACAAACTTCTTACTATTGAGAAAGAGAGATGCCATGGAATTAAGATAACGGCTGTTGATTTGCTTAAGCTAAAAGCGACCGAGAGGTGGAGGTGTGGGTGGGGGTGGGGGTGGGGGCCGACCATATTATCCTTTAATAATCCTCATCTTTTATAGACACATAATACATAACCAGTGTGAAAGGTATCAACGTATGCTGCTTTCTTTATCTATCTAATATGTTCAACAAGGGTTTTTCGTTTTATAGGAGTGAGAGAGTAACTAGCTAAGGTCCTATGTTGTGGGGGATTTACGGGGCTTCATGGGGTTTTATGCGAAAATATGTGTATGTTGGGTGTGAGCTTTATGGGGCTTTATAAATCATTGAATAATCATTGCTTAATTATTGATTTTATTTAAACAAATATTTAAAACGAATATAATAATAGTATTAATAATAACTAGCATTTTGACCCATCGTCGTTACCAGTTAGCAACCATCGTTGTGGTCGATACAACCAAGACAAATCCGTTCCACGAAAACCTAGTGAAACCGTACACACATCGAGGTTCACCACCACCATGCACCGCCATTGGTGGAAGTACGGAGAGAGAGAGAAAGCAAGAACCTAACGACAGCCAACAGTCGTCTCCAACGGCTAACGCGAATGTCGACTGAAGACAATCACCAAGCCAACGATTTAAAACAGCATCGTCGGAGCACTGCTTTTAAAGAAGCCACAACGACGGTGGAACTATACTGCAACTAGGCGCACAAAATGAAAGAAATACACAAAGGTGAAGGAACCAAAAGCAATGAAAATAATTTTGAAGAAAAGTCAAGGGCAGAAGCATCGTTTTACATAAACGCTGACACTCCAAAAAAATATATAGATAATAGTAATGATAATAATAATAAAATTAAAATAAAATTTATTAAATAAAAAAGTAAAAAATACTTAATAATATTTAATATTTAATATTAAATAAAAAATAACATTCAAACGGCTAGTTTTCAAACGATTACTTTTTCAGCGGCTACTTTTTAAACGACTACTTTTCAAACGGTTAGTTTTTCTAACCCTATAAATACAAGACAGAAAACCAATTATCAGTCACAATTCAATCTACACACAAACAATCAAAGATATGGGTGGTGGTTATCATAATGAAGCAGTCGGACCTTCCAATCTCAGGCGATATTCTCGCCGCCGACATTCACAACCAGTGTCCTCTCCTCCTCCTCAACCAATGTCATTTCCTCCACCTACAGTGTGCACTCGTTTTCCTATAATGTACATTCCTCCTACTCAACCAGTGTACACTTCTCCTGCTAAACCACTGTACACTCTTCCTGCTAGGGCTGCAAACGAACCGAACGAACACGAACAAGGCCTTGTTCGTGTTCGTTTGTTAAGGAAAATAGGTGTTCACGAACAGTTCATGAACACTTACCGAACGAGATTTTATGTTCGTGTTCGTTTGTTAAGAAAACACTTATGTTCGTGTTCGTTTGTGTTCGTTTGTTAATTTTGTTCATGAACGCACACGAACACAAACGAACATTCATAAACACAACAAGTGCTCATGAACACAAATGAACACAAAAAATGTGTTTCATGAACGAAAACAAACACAAACGGACATATATTAACTTTCTTATAAAATCGAATTCACATACATATATTTACCTCATATAAATTGTTTTGGGTAAAATAAATAAAAGTAAAAGAATATCAAGACAAATTATAAAAATTAAAAACCATATTAATCTATCGAGCACAAACAAACATAAACAAACGAACATAAAACAATGAACATAAACGAACACGTTACCGAACGTTCATGAACATAAACGAACGAACGTGCCTCTGTTCTTGTTCGTTCGTTTAACTAAACGAACGAATTATTTTGTTCGTGTTCGTTCCTTTATTAAACGAACGAACACAAACGAACTTCCCGCCGAACGGTTCATGAACTGTTCGCTGAAAGTTCAGTTCATTTGCAGCCCTACCTCCTGCTAATCCAATGTACACTCCTTCTTGACCAGTGTACACTTCCCGTTGACTAATAACCGTTCCTCCTTTACCAAGTCAGGCAGGTATGGATCCAGATGCCCCTCTTACAGATGAGGAATGTATCTAGGCGCATGACTACACCATGGCTGTGCTGGGATTCGGCCAGCTACAACTTGTGGAGACACAAACAAACCTCACCTAGACCCTCCTGCTCCGTTTCAAATGAGGAAGGGTACGAAGCGGACACTGGTGGGGAGTATGTGAGTATGGATGGTGAACCCTATCGGACGCTAGGTCGGACGGTCGTGATAGCGATCGTTCCGTGTCATCACCGGAGTACACTCTAGAGGATTGGGATAACTATTCTCCGTAGATGTGTTTAAGTTATTTAGGTTTAATAAATGTTTTAATTTAGGATTATGTAATGCTTTAATTAACGTTTTAATTAGGAGTATGTAATGTTTTTAATAAATGTTTTAATTTAGGATTATTTAATGTTTTAATTTAGGAGTATGTAATATTTTATTTTAAGTTTATGTAATGTTTTT
The DNA here is from genome assembly GCA_030844895.1 of Ambrosia x helenae. Classification (NCBI taxonomy): domain Eukaryota; kingdom Viridiplantae; phylum Streptophyta; class Magnoliopsida; order Asterales; family Asteraceae; genus Ambrosia; species Ambrosia x helenae. The sequence goes on from JAUTDX010006457.1 coordinate 14,876, forward strand.
AATTATGTTTGTCTAAAATAACATTAAACATTAAACAATAAGAAAAAGTAAACATTAACATTAAACATTAATAATAAACATTAAACATTAAATACTAAAAAGACAATTAACATGACACCTTAAACACTAAACATTAAAAAAACACTAAACGTTACATATTAAAAAAACAGAACAATTGCCATGACAGGAGATGGGTGAGGGTGAAGTCGGTTCCGTGTTGCCTCCCGATAGATGTCTTGTCCGAGTTGGACTCCTGTTTATTGGCTTATACCAGGGTTCGTCTCCATCGTGGCTTGAAAGATGGTGTTCCATCATACACTTCAAGTATACATCCTGCCACTTAGAAGCGATCTGATCGGTGTTGCGGTCATTTGTTTGGCTTATTCGATTGAATACCCCCAACACATTGGGCCAAAAAGAAGACCTATTATCAAACGGATTATGGTTGACATTGATCCAGGCTGTCACCAACGCGATCTCCTCATTATCAGTCGACGGTGCCAATTTTTAGAGATGTTAAAAAATTATGGATTTTTTTATAGTGTAGAAGAATTATGTGTAGTGGTGGGAGGTTTTTTAGTGTATGATGGTTTGTTGGTTTGATATTTATAATTGTTGATTTATATAAATAATTTTTTTTAAATAATCGACCGTTTACAACGGTCAAAATATTATAACTGTCAAAAACTCATGTCTTCCCTCTCGCAATATAGATAACGATTGAGCCCAAAACGCCCCCATAGCGCTTGGGGGACGTGTGACCGGCGCTATGGAAGGGTCAAAACGCCCGTATTACGCCTGTCATAGAGCCCACTACACACACTAAGTGGTAAATCAATTGGTTTAACGAAAGGGCATCAATTCATCTTCAACAAATTTTAATAATACATAACGTTATGGATATTTATCTTAGACTATCCGTTGTGGCCCGCGAGCAGCCGCGAGCCACAAAACATTCTACGTGGATCACTCGAACCATAACACCCTTCAGCGATAGACGGCGCGAGCGAGTAGCCGTTAGTGCACTTGCGTCTGTTAATGAGCAAAATAGAGCCGTTGGCAACCACTAGCCGTTAGCCAACGGCTAGTTGGCCTATTAAAATACAAAAAATACCATTTTTTATTCACCAAACAATCAAATACAATATTCATTTTCAAGCTACACTTCAAAAATCAAGCAAACAAAAAATGGACTCACAATGGCAAGGATCCTACCAACCCGCAATGTAATTTCTTGAGGAAGAAGAGTATGATGTTAGTCCAACGAACGAAATCGAAGTTAACCTAAGCCAAATGCCACCGCTTTCACTTTCACCGAATTAGTCCCGGATACACAACCACCAACAACTCAAAGGCAAGGTGTAGAGGTGGTGGCCGAGGTGGTTCTAGAGGTGGTGGCCGTGGACGGACGTCCGACCGAAGTGGTGCAAGGGGTGGTGGTAGGGGCGGTGAATCGCCCAGACCAAGATATTCGACCAAGGCGTCAAGTGACCCCTTGGACCAAAGAGGAGAAAAATAGCCCTTGGACCGATATGATTTCCGGCCAGTGGGCGGAGATTAGGAAATATGTGGGTTTGTTTACGAACCTTCATAACAGGAACGCTGCTCGCGTGCGAACGAGCGGGTCAAGCGATCTTGACGTGTATAGTTTTACTTGTGACGAATGGAAAGAAAGGTCTTGCGCAAGTGCAGGACCAACAAGACGTGGGATGAGGACTATTTGTGGAGAATCCTACGTAATTGCTCCAAATGGGTGGAGCTAATTTATGTTGAAGACATGAGCGAAGGCGGCAGCTCATCATCAAAGCGAGCCAAGACGTCTTCATCGGGTGGGTACATCTCCTCTACGAGCTCGGATGCTCACATGGGGTTGACCTAAACAATGATGAGGATCTTACCCCGTCCCCCTTGGTTGACCCCTGGAAGGGACAAGACAAAGGCTAAACAACCTATTAACGAAGCCGATGCGGAGTTCTCGGGGGACATTACCAAAATAAGGACGACAATGGAGATGACGGCGAAAGCTAAAGTCCATAAAGTTCGAATGAGGAACATGGAGTTTTTAGCGAAAGACTTTAGTCACATACAAATGCTCGTCGAAAGATACTTGAACTAGAACAAGCGCGTCTCGTGAAGGAATACAAGATGGAACAAGAACACCTCAACGACAAGGAAGAGTAGTTTAATTTTTTAAGTAGTTTATTTTTTTATTTATTTTATGTCTTTTTAATTTTTTTATTAATGAAAATTTTATGTTTATTATTTAATTTGTGTTACAAATTTAAAATAGTATAAATTTAAAATAACAAAGTTTAAAAAATAAAAAAAAAAATAAAAACTGGATAAAGCTGCTGCCCACCTCTAGCCACAACACCATCAGGCTAGTGAGCAGCGGCTTTATCACCCTGCCAACTGGACGTTTACGTGGCTCAATATAAGAAGATAGAGCCATTGCTTACCTCTAGCCACAACGGATAATCTTAGTTTGTGAAACTTAATACATCGAATTTACGAATCTCTCATTTTTAGTATCAAACATGTCAGGATGAAATGGGCATGGTTTTGTGGTAGCGAATGGTCGTTTCTTTGAGGAGTTCATAAATTGCCAACAAAGTTCTGAAATCTTATCTTGTGTGGTAGCATTTATTTAATTGTATTAGTCCCATCAAATCATTGGGGAACCACAGAAGATTTTTGTCTATAAACTAGCCGCACAGGTTGCGGAGGCGAGCTATGGGTAAAACCATGCAGTAACACACAAAATGTAAAACACAATGCGTAAGACACAATTCACTAGTTATTTTGCGAAAGGATTTTTTTTAACTCTAAACGTAGATGAACTCGTATTTATAGCGACACATATATAAAAATTTACATGCAAACAATAGTTTTTTTTTCTAAGGGCACAAGGGGTGCTTGTAGGATAAAAGTTTTCTTTCATTGATTTTAATCAATCCTGCTTTGCCACACCACTTCACTGATTTACTTCACTGAAACACCTTTTTGTAGGCAGCACTCCACTGATTCTTTTTATTCATTTTCATTTTAATACCCATTTTTTTTTTACATTTTTACACGGTTTAACAATTAATATTACTATTTCAACCGTCCCACCAAACGGTTTGACCAAATTTAAGTGATTATCTTGGAAACCGTCGAGTTAATTGAATTTTGCTCACCAAACGGTCACTAAATTAATTACACTATTCCAACCATGCCACAGTCGTTGTATATAAAGTGATCAAACGGTGGGGTTAAAAGTCACAACTTACCACGGTTTAAAAACCCAAAACACACAAAAAATGAACCCGTGGACCGACAAGGAGGAGATAGCCCTTGTGGTTAGCCACAAGGATGCGTCGAACGACCCGGAGATTCAACAACTCCTCGGGAGGAAGGGTCCAACTACCCCCGGAGGGGTTTTGGGATCGGGTTTATAGCGACTTCCTCGAGCAAGTTGGCGGCAACACCATCAAGACCGTCCAAGACCTCCAGCTCAAGTGGGCCGACCTCAACATCAAGTGTGAGAGGTGGACCACCATATACGAGCAAACGGTGAGGGATGATCCGGAGCTTGATGAGGAGTTGGCTATCGGCTTCACTAACTATGAGTATGAAGTGCGATACGGCAAGGATTTCGACCATGTCGAAGCATGGCGATTGTTGCGCCAACTTTAAGTTTTTTATCTATGTTTTAATGTATTTTTATTTTATGTTTAATATTATTTATGTTTAATTTTTATGTTTTAATGAAATGTTTTTTATTTATGTTTTTATTTCTTTAAACGGTTAACCTAAAACAAACGGTTAAAAACAAAACACTAAAACATACCGCGGGGGGGGGGGGGGTAAATGAAAACTTGGCATTTATAAAAAACACAAAACAGCCGGTACCAACACGGTAAAAGAGCACCAGCAAAACGGTCCACAGGACCACTACCAGCTTGTGTATGGCGGCAGTGGTACCGTGCTGGTACTTGGTACCCGTGGACAATTCGGGTGGCGCCGTCCCTAAGCAAAGGGACTAAAAAAGACACATGGCAATGTTGCGGGGTTGAATTACTGAAAAAATAGTTTCTTTTTCTATGTAACGAGCTAAAATTACAAATGACAAACTTGGGGATTGGATTTGTTGGTGGGAAAAACCACCGACATTTCTTTTTAGAACAGAGAGAATTGAAATTTTTAATTCCTGGTTCACTCTCGGCTCAGATAAATGCGTATACTTAGTTTATTAATGTTATAAAAAATAAGTAGTTAATTTGCAAATTATGTTAAAGACGACTCTAACAGATCGATGCAATATAAAAATTGTTTTTCACCGTCAAAAGAGTTGTGCCAAGAGTTTTTATTTTTGGGATAATGTTAAATGTCACTTTATGCTTCTTTTATCTGTGGGCTCTTTTCCCCTTTGGGAGGTTGTAACTTTAGTATTTGTATATGAGTTCACCTTTCTATTAGTAGGTTTCTAGGGATAATATTTAAAATTTACTTCTTTTCAGGTTCTCTTATCAATTATCATCCACCAAATGAACCTAAAACGGACTGTGATATTAGAAATATTAGCCTTTCAATAAATGTTTGACAAGTGGGATTTATATCGTGGTGTTTAATTAAATGAGTACATTTTACCTTACCCATTTCAACGATTAAGATAAAATCATAAATAATCTTCATTGTTAACTATTGTGGTTTATCACAAGGTTGCTCACTTGGTGAATACATATGCTTTAGAGGAAAGGTCACAAATTCAAACATTATTAAGAGTGTATAATTTA